>JAZGTK010000249.1:0-100349 GCA_036877625.1 Ambastaia sidthimunki
AGACCTCCATAGTGATAAAAAAAAGCAAAAATATTAAATGCCATTGATGAATAGTTACTAGTGATAGTAAACCACTAATTTGTAAAGGGGGTCAAAATAAAAACAATTCTCAGAAATTTGGAGCCATATTAGCAAAGATGAAAAATCACTTTAGAAATATGCCAGCACCATTATTTTATCTTTACATGGATTGGTAGATCTGTTAGTAAAATCAGTTACCATTAGCGATTCTTGTTGTATTATCTGCCAATGGTGACAGTTAAAAAATAAGGAAAAAACGCTTTGTTCTTTTTAAAAAGTTTACATGCCTGTAACTGAAGTTGTATTAGAGATATTTCAATGTCCTTTCAGAGTCTCATTTTTAAGCAACTTTTTTGGAAGCTACATTTTTAAAACTTGTATCATTTAGTTTCAAAGATATGAGAATCTAAATGTGCCTCTGAGCAAAGTGGTAAATTGAACACATTTACAGTCATCAAAAAACAAATGTGGGTCACTTTGCAAAAATTTGGCACTTTATTTTCTTTAAAACATATAATGGCATATAATGTAACAAGAATTACTAAAGTTAACAGATTTAACTAATAGATTTATCAATCTCTATAAAAATAAAATAATGATGCTGCCATAATTCTTACGTTATTCCTGCTAATATGACTCCAAATTTCAGGTGGAAATTGTCATTTTGACACCCCTCTACAAATTAGTGGATTACTCAGTAACTATTCATCAATGGCATTTAATATTTTGTTTTCATTACTATTTATGTTTGTATTGCTTCTGCAGACATATTTTTAAAAAATGACCGGGGAATTTTTCAAAATTAGGCCTGAATGACCTAATATTATTCTATAGCTAAGACCACAGCATAACTTTGTTTTGTTAAAATTACCATAAACGTATTGACTGTCAAGAGACTATTTTCACCTTGCTTGCAATGTAAGTCATTTTAGGTAAAGATGACATTTTTTTTGTCTGACTTGACATGAGTATTTCCCACTGTTAGATACTTGTGCTGATGTTTTAGAAAAACTGTGTTTGAAATATGGGTGGAGGTATTATTATGTTTACCATTAACTTTCAGTGTAACAGCAGTACTGTTAGCAGTGGTCACTCTGTCTTGAAGGATTCCCTCGCAGGTATAACTTCCAGAATCCTTTGTAGCCAATGTGATCTTTAATGGAGATGTAGATTCTGGTAGACTTATCCCATTTTTATACCATTTGTATGTCCAGTCATCAGTGCTGCCATCAATCTCACACTTCAGTGTCGCTGTTTCAGATGAGTAGAATTCTGCCCGCGTTGGTTGCAAAGTTAGTTTTGCTGTTGGGATATCTATTGAGAAGTGAACAGATATTAAATGAACAGACAGATTACAGGTCTAAGTACTAAATAATTATACAATTTTACAATAGATTATTACTACAACTTTGCTGATGAAAAGCACATGCATGGTGTTTTGTAAAAACTGTAATGAGGAAAATGTCAGTTAGGAGACCAGAGAACTTATGTCAAAGTAACCTTGCAAATACATTCATTAACGTGTACTGTATGCATTTAGCCAAAACTTTAATCCTAAATTACATTACACTTAAGATATACATTTTATACATACACACATTCCCTAGGAAACAAACCTATTATTGTGGTATTGGGCTAAATGAAAGTAACCCATCAAATTGTAAAAATAAAATATTTACTTACCTTGAAAAGCTAAAGTGTGAGAGTTGCTTTTTTCAGATTCTGAAGCTCCTTTTCTCACTTTGCATTCATATATTCCACCATATTCAACAGTAATGGCAGATTTATCATCTCCAAGTTGAGCTGAGTTGTTAATCCAGTCATATTGTAAACCAGATAGTGCCTCAGTGACCTCACATTTCAGAGTTACTTTCTCACTGCTGTAAAACACTTGATAAGATGGACTCTGAGTTATCCGAGGCTTAGAAATCTGAATTATGGGTTCTGGGAGATGAATAACACTTTTGTTAGAGTGGTTTATTATAGGTATTCTTTAATAACAAAATGTTATGAAAAACTAACTGCATTGACACTACACAAGAAACTTCTCAGAACCCCCATGAATACTAGATGTGATTTAAAAATAAAACTTATGCATTACAAAAAGACAGTGGGTTTACGAAACAAGCCAGAAAACTTTAGAATATCTTCATAAATATTCATCTTACCAGTGCTCTCTTGAGATGTTACTTGTGCACTGACTGCCACTATAAAGTAAAAGAAAGCTTTTCCAACACGGAAAGGCAGATATTACAATGTAGTAAGTTGTAGCAATTATTAGAGTTAAAATGCAGTGGTGAATGTAGATGTTAATTTGCTTTATTTACTATTTTTATTGGTTTCAAGTAAAAATAATAGTAAATATCAAGTAACGTCACACTTCTGAACCAAATATTGTATCTTACCTGTTAAAAAGATGACTTTTAACATTTCCATTTGCAGCTACAGTCAAGAGCTACGCAAAGCTGAACTGCCACCGAACAAAGATATTGCATGAGAAGAATTGACTTCCTGTCAATACCACTTTAAAATACAAACCTCACAGGAAATGAAACTTTACTTAGTGTCTACATCTAGAGTATTTTACAGACAGAATGCTTGAGTGATTGTGCACGGTTTCATTTAAAATATATGATTAATGCACAGTCAGTGAAGCTTGCACGAGTGTGTGTACTCAGTATGTTTGTGTTTTGAGTCAAACATCAAAGTGTGTGAGAATGAATGTAGAATTTAACAAAGATCCTCCCACGCGTTTTACGGACAGCACATGTAGAACATGACAGTTTAGCTTCCAGAATTAATAAACATCTGATGATAATCTCTCTCTCTCTGTAAAATATATACAGAACATATATTTGTCTGTTACGTTATTGCTCTGCTTCAAGCAATGTGGGTGTGGTTCAGTGCATCATACTTCAAAGAAATGATGAAGAAGCATTCTTTAAACTTCCTGTTTTCTCATTTTGTCATTACCACTGATGACATGAACATGACATGTATTTAAAAATTCAGAAAAAAAAACAGTTAACAGATGGAATCTGTACAAACATCTCTAGCTGTGACATTATGAAACACTGCCTTTCTGTTGTAACCAGAGATGTGTATGTGTAATGTTTGGACATCAACAACTGTTAAATGTATAATTTTGTAGAGAGATGCAGGTTTGTTGGTCCCAAAAGTATATGCTCTGAAAAACAGCAGCAGACTCAGAGTTCTATATCAAACTCCTAAAAAGTCAAACTTTTTAAGTTTGAAAGACTCAATATTGCCTTTTCTGTGACATGAAATGTGGACCAAAGTACAGTATTGTACAGCTGTAGTACAGTTGAAGCAATGCAAGTCTCTTTGTCTTGTAAAGGCAATAACATTTTTAAAAAGCAATCTTTTTCCCTCTTTAATATGCACCAACATTTATTTTAACTCATTAGTTGCACATTTAAGACACTTATTATATTTCTTACATTTTAAACCAAAAGAAACATTTGTTAGGCTTGCAGTATTCCTGTTTTCAGAATTGTACATTTTTTAAAATACTTGTTTGGTAAGGTATATAAGTATTAATCATTTGAGTTTCCAAGCAACACTCAGTCTAGCCTCCTCATTTGAAAAGTGGTGAACCAACATCCTGTATGCACAGGCATAGGAGGGGCGTTTGATCTTAAACCTAGTAACTGAACAGCAAACCAGTGATGGTAGATTTTAAAAGATGAGCTACAGGCTTGTTCTTGGGCAGAAACTAAAGTTTTCTGCTTTTGTTCTGTGCATTGCCAACTCTGTGCAGTTAATTAGATATCAAATCTGTCAACCAAACTCATGCATCTAGTTTGTTTTGTGAGTTACACGTAGAGGTATAATGAGTTTGAGGTATAATGTAAAACTTGTTCACTTCTCTCTATTTCAAACCACCAAATAGGAAGGAAGGAGTGCAAATCCTGTATTTAAAACCCTTTACAACACTGTTTCCTTTACTCAAGCACTTCTGATCATTTAAAGGCACAATATGTACGTTTTATGCATTAAAATATCCAAAAACCACTAGCACCATGTTATATATTTTGTTACATGTGTACATAACATGTCCCAAATGTTTTCAACAATATTTGAATTTGGGTACATTTACAGTTTTATCCAGTGCAACACCCCTGTCCATAAGGTTGTTTGTTAATGTGGCAAAATTAATTTGAAAGAAAAAAAACCATGTGATCAAACTTTATACTTCATTACCTCATCCATAAACATCATTTTCATGCTCCTTCACAGCATCATCATAAACTAAAAAAAACACAACGCAGGACTATACCCTGGGATAAAATACATTTTATAAAGCCCAACCTATTCTTAACAATTTGTGCATTATTATATTAGCTGAATTATATTCAATTCTATATAATTAAATTTAATAAAAAAAGTTTTATCTTTTATTGTAAACACTCTGTTAAATAGGTACCCGTGAGGTAAAAGTGGGAAATGTGACACTTGAGATACATGCAACAAATATTAAGTTAAATATAATAACTGCTTTGACCCATACAGGTAATTTTGAAATATAAGAATTATAAGAGAGAGAGAAAGAGAAGTGAGGTTGTCTTGATTATTGTACACAGTTCAGCTCATCTTCCAATACCACTGTAAACATCTACAACAAAAGAGAAAGAGGAAGCTGTCAGACAACTGCATTACCCAGAATGCCTCTGTGAAACTGTACCACATGTGGAAGCTGATAGTGTGTGGTTACACCAAAACTGTTTACTCTAGGCTCTGTACTACTCTGGCCTACTCTACTCTTGAACAAGTACTATTGACGTGTATAAAAAAATTGCTGGTCCTGTTCTTTATTTGTAAGTGTTTTTGGGCAAAAGCATTTAAATGACTAAATGTAAATGTCATACACACATATAACATAGATAACCAGTATTAAAAATGTTATGAAAAGTTTAAAAAGTCACTTTTCTACTAGTGCAAAATTTGTTTTTGTGTTTAATATTTTTGGACTGTAAGTAAAACATGCATACAAATAATAAATATACTTCAGGTTAACTAATGTAGTTAACTAATGTGAACAAATAGAACCTTAAAGTAAAGTGTTACCTAAACATCTTACAGCTGGTTTATGTGTTGCTTGTATTTTTAACAAATGCAGATGTTTGTCAGCAAATTCTTGAAGGCTAGATGAGGTACTAGCTTCAGCAAATGTGCATGGCCCTTGTCGGGAAGCCCTAGTGATAAGCTGTTTTCCGTTCTCTGCATGAAGGCAATGTGGTCATGTCCTGCTATGCCACAGTGTCATTTTTGGCCCACGCAGCCACTAACACAGGCGCTGGCCTCTTTGAGAGGGAGCGGCTACATTCTCACAGTTTGCATTGGCCTTAATGTACGAGACTCTTACAAGGGAAACAGCTGCCATTACATGTCTGAGGCCACCGTACAAAAAGAAAACATGCAAAAAGTGTACAAACATCTTAATGTCTCTTCAAGCTGTTTTATGTTGGTGTGTTGTTCAGGTGGCATTGGCTGATATGTAAAACTATTTGAAAAATAAGTGAACCTTCTTGCAGGCATAGTGTGCATTCAACAGTATTTACAGACCTTTAATGACTCCAGACATGCTACTGACGTAAATCTAGAATTGTGGACTCAATCCTCAATTCAAGATCAGCGTTAAACATGATTTACCCAAATACATTTACTAATGGGGTAATGTGTGTACATGCTGTACATACAATATATATGTGCAAAATAAGCAGTTTGCAAGTGTGCAGGAAATATTTAATAGATTAAGTTACATAGTTTTCATGCATTTCAAACAGATATTTGAGTAGTATAGTGTGTAAAATGTGTTTTACTGACATGAGATCTGTTTATTTCTTCTCTTCTTGAACGATCACCTCTGGTAAAAGAAAAAATCTGAGTGATTAAATCTCAGCATGTCACTTTAATCATACATACATTCATACACTTCATTTAAAACCAACTCGGCAAACAACATGCCTGCTTGCAGGATAAACACCCTAAGGGATCAGTGTTCCAATGAGCTGAAAATGCATTCAGCAGCATTAGTTACAGTCCCAGAGAAAACGATCCTGTACTTACGCTTGACTTCTAGCTTGCAGGCAACTGTAGCTTCACCGAGGGCATTCTTGGCCCTGCAAGTATAGACCCCTCCATCAAAGCTGGACGGTTTGCGGATTTCGAGTGAGCACACTCCCTGGTTATTGATCTGCCTGTATTTAGGATCATCCCCTATGAGCATCTGGTTCTTCAGCCACTCGATCTTAGGCTGCAGACAAAGCACAGATCAACAAACTGAGTCTTTTTCATACGATGTAACCACAGCCAACATCAAAGTCATTACTGGTTTCATTCCGAAGACACGGGTTATCCTTCCAATACTGTCTCAATGATGTCTATTACATAAGCTTAACTTAAACGTTTTACCCCCAAGTGAAAATTACTCTTGTGTTGTTTCTTGTGTTGTCTGTGGAACCCAAAAGTTGAATTTCTGAAGAATATTCTGACCACACTTTCCCATGCATTCATCACAGTTTATGAGACAAATAACAATGTCCAATTTGTGAATAAATTTTTTAAAATATCTTTGTTAATTCAAAACCTGGTTGAATTAACTTTAGTTAAACTCACTGGCTAATTATTCAGTTTGATCGGCTAACAGCCCACTAGAGGGGAAGATTATCAGTAAATAATGACTTAGTTCAGTCAGTTCTTAACACAAAATTATCATATGACTTGAAATGCAAATTGTATGGACTGCTATTTAAATGCAAATAAGGATTTAATTGCAAAATGTCAATGGAATTCTATTAGTTCTGACACTGATAGAACAACAGTAATTATTTCATGCATGGCAAACCAAGACGCAATTATTATATCCACAGTAATGTTGTCAACTGCTGTAATTCAAGCTATTCTCAACTTCAGTGCTAATGCCTCCGTAGGCCTCACTGAATTTATCTCTGACACACTTCCAGCCATCATAGTGCTCATATAAAACTTAGCACGTCTCAGTTTCTGAATGAACGCCCACTCAAGCTCCATCAACTGGAACGGTATGTTACTGTATTGCTTAGGTCATGTTTAAAGAAGCATTTTAGGATTCTGTTTGCTGTAACCTGATGATGCTGGACTACCACTGATCCCCCAATGACTCATACAGTACGTAATCTTTAGGAATAAGAGAATGTCAGCTGTTAATAACTCCTCTGGGGTCCTATACTTTATTTCCACACACAGTTGGTGTCCATCATGTGCAAAATTGCTTCAGTCACCAAGGTACTGCTAATCACTAGCTCACAATGACCAAGTGGTACTTTTGGGCTAGGTGGAGGTGAGAGGGCAGAGCTACAGAAAATAAGATGACGCTCACAGGACAATTTCTTGTCTTTAAAGCAAGAAAGTTAGAACATTAATGTTCTATGGCCTAGTCTGCCACTGACTAAAACTAAACATTTTTAATTGACTGTTATGGGAGGATTCAGAGAACAATAACCTCATAATATCTTACTTTACCATAGTTTGTAGGAAACCTAAAGATTTTTAGAAGGACTGTGTAATTTCAGAATTATTCACTAAAGCCCCCATAAATGGGGTCTAGCAATGCCTATAGTCTCTTATAGCAATGCCTAAACTGTACTTGTTAACTTTCGTAAACTGGCAATACCAAATCTGCATAAGAACATCATTTTTAATGCTTGTTAATGGGCAGAAGTAGTTAAAAATAGTCAGACTGTTGAGGAAATCATCATGATATCTTTCTATGAAAAATGTCCTGGTGGCTGAAGGTTTTAAGTTTCCATCTGCATCCAACAAGCTCAAGACATCCTGGAACTGTGTTAATGCCAAAAGGAAAGTGGCCCTTAGTGTTTGAACGTCAGCCCTTATATACAATTTCACACATCTCAGTCCCTGAAATTCTGACTTCTTAAGTTCAACTGGAACAGCGTGTAACTGTGTTGCTTGTGCCATGTTTTAATGAAGCAATGTTACACATGCAAGACTGCTGTTGTACTGAATATTAGCACAGCTGTGCTTCTATCTCCACTGCAGGTTTTCCATTTCTCACTCTCTACTCACTGCTTGATCACTGATGAGAGAAATCCACACTCCAAGTGATCTTGGAGCAAGAGTACAGAAAATTAGACTTTCAAAAAAAATACACTGCTGGCTTTAACCTTGCGTTACTCAAATTTTTTGGTCTAAAACGCAGACAAATGAAATGACCCAAACAGTGAAAGATCACAGTGCTATTACAATAAATAGTGCTAATATACTAAATAATAGCACTCATCGATTGCTGCTTGGCCAATCAAATTAAAGGACTGGAACTAACTATTGTATTGAAGCATTTTAGCATTTCCTAAAAGTTGTTGCAAATACTACACCCATTTTCAAAATGGCGTTCTACTTCTTGAAGTTTAAAGTGTTTAATTGCATGCTCCAAACACTCTTGACATCCCTGGAACTGTGTTGGCACCAAATATATAAAGGACCACAACTCAGCAAGCTTTAATAAGCAAGGATTATGGAGCGCCCCAGAATGTAGATCCTACATCAGGATTTGCATCTATCTCAGCTGTTGTCGAAACTTGATTCTCCATTCCCTCCTTGGAAATGACAAGCCACCACAGTCCACACATGACTATCCACCAGCTGGCCTCAGTAGTCGGCAGGAAGGCCAAAAGAGCTGTGCTTTTTGTACTTTATGACTATAGCATATGCACTTCAGATATATGGGCATGAAGAAGCTGTCTATTTATTGAACTTGAACCCAAGGGCGTTTGGATCTGTTGATGCCATCGGTGGATTATCAACACCTGTTATTAAATTACAGTGATAGCTTTTCACTAGTATATCAACAACAGAACCTGTTGAAGGCTTTTAAATAAAGGCAAAATGCAATTTAAGCAATGTGACCTTACAACTGGGTCAAGCCCCAGTGGGTGATTAGTTAGAACTAATGGTTGCTTGTCTAGCAACCACCTCAGTCCTACAAAGCTTTGGTACCCAAATGTAGCATCAGGTGGATCACTAGAGCTCCAGCTGGTAGCTGCTCATTTGTATAAAGGTAAACTCTAATCAACTGGCTTGCATTGTCAATGGCCTCTGTTGCTTTAAATCAGCAGTTGTCATTGAAAATTAATGACTGCACATCACAGTCAATGGGAACTTCCCTTTAGCCCTCACATGTAAAACATTCAGAAATGAACTTCCAAAACCAGAGTCTGACATTACCAAAAAGGAGGTTAAAGGTAGGTCATACCTTTAACCTACATACCTTCGGGGTGCCTCGAACTGCACACAGTAGTTTGGTGGTGTAGCCCACAGTGGCAGCCCTGTCACTGAGGGGTGCTGTGAACTTTGGAGCCTCTGTGAAATCATGTTCCTTGTACTCTGGTGGTTTGTACACAATACCTACAGGACAGGGGACAACAACCTCAGCCGGGACTGACAGTTGTACAGAGTGTATAGCTGTTACATGATATTAAGTTCCTGTATGAACTGTAATGTATGCACAAAATAATGTATGTACAGTCTACTAATCTTACAGTGGTCTCACCCTCAGACCGAATGAACATACTCACAAACCACCCGCAGTCTGATGCTTATTGCACACAAAACTGAAAAAAGACTTTTGTGATCCAGTAAGCAGGAATCTGATTGGCTGACAATACAGAACAATTGCTTATATATAATCGTTTGCAGATAGTGCCCTACCCTTAATTATTTTTTCATGTCAATATATTATTGTGGAATAGTATATTTTCCTTTATAACATGTAAATCCATTGGCTGATTGGTGATTGGCTGCTTTTTAGGTCAATCAAATGGCTCTTCCTATCCAAATGGGCAGTTCTTGGCCAATTTAAGTTATGCAATCTACAGTGATTACAGCCAAGTGTTATCTGCACACACAGTGAGAACATCTAGTGCTTGCTGTCAATGTGTGGTGCCAGCAAAACGGCCTCACATGCTTAAAATGAAAAATTGCTTCTACAAATACACCAATTTAACACCAATGATCTCTCTAACAAGACCATTCAGTTGAGAGATGCTTTTATCCTAAGCGACTTACAGTGCACATAGGGTATGTGCATTCTGTGGCAATCAAACCAATGACCTTGATGTTGCTAGTGCCATGCCCCACCAGTTAAGTTACAGATATACAGCTGTACAGAGCTACAGTTGTAGCTCTAAGTCCAACAGAACTACCTGGTGCAACAGAAATTATTATATGCATTAGAATATTAAAACAGCATGCTGATAAGATCTTTAATGAGCATTTAGGTTTAATCACTGATCCTTTTCACTACATAGTAACTAAGCATTCCATTGTTATTTTATAAAAATATTCTCCACTAGTATTTATGCCACCCTTTAAATACACTTATGTAAATACATATTTATATTCATACAGTTACACTGTATATATATGGTATTATGCACATCTGCCCGTAACTCCTCTGATGACTGTATCTTAATGTATTTTAAGTAAATTCTTTATTTTTATTTATATGTAATTGTTATGTAATTGTGTGTTAGGTCTGTTTATATGTATGCATGTGAGTCCTCAGGGGTCCTGCAAACAACAACAAATTTTTCAACTGATTCTTCTGCTAAGAGGTAACCATCTCACTAGATCGACATCAGAAGTAGTCAATTGGCAGGCTTTGGCCCTCCTGGTAGATGCTCTAAATACAATTTCTGGTACTAAAAGAATCATTCTCCTCAGACAGCCATTAAAAACTCAAACTTTAAATGAATTTGAATGAGTAAGCCATGGTCAATGTATGAGCAATGGTCATAAAACAGCTACTACACACACGTGAAAAATGAAAAGCAATAAAGGGCCATGACCTTACCTGTTTTCTGAATATGAGCCACATTTTTTGTGACGGCAGCACTCTCGCTCCTTCCAACCTTGTTTTCAGAAAAAACTCTGAAGCCGTATGAATTTCCCATCACAAGGTCAGAGACTGTAGCATTTAGCCTGTGGAAGTGCTCCAAAACTGTGAACCATTCCTGTCAAAAACACCAATGTTATTAACACAAAGCAATTTAATCCACTTCAACACTCTCAACACACTGTCTGACTGGTTACATGTTTAAAAACTGGGTAGTTTTAATTCATTAAGAATAAAGAAACCTTTGATTTATGGTATATAGTATAACATACAGGGATAATATACTAAACCGTTGGAGCAACTTTGTGTTTGGTATTTCAATGCACAAATCCATGCCATGGATTGCCATGACTTTAAGTCACTGTAATTCAACCAAAACATGTCTCTTTTCTGTGTCCATAAGGCTTACTGTAGAATATACACAACATTTATGTGCATGGAACAGGATTTGCATATTTCCTTTAGCAAACTGTGTTCTAAATTGACACAAACAGCATGTGCAAATCAACTGTTATCAGTGACTTCAACATTATTACTGGATTCCCTCAGTGTAATATGATTGACAGGATAATATGTATTGCTAAATGAGGTATAAGACCAAAAATACATCACTGGTGGGTTCCATCTAATAAACAGATCGTAAACAAAATTATATTTATAACAGGTGTCAAATATTGAGAACTAGTTACTGACACAGAGTGCCTTCAGATTAAAGGTTTTTAATGTACTTTAAACATTCAGCATCTTGTGATCAAGCAATCCTTCAGTATTTTGATTCCACACCGTGATAGTCTCTGAGTGATGAGCTGTCATCACAGATCACCCTCTGTCTGTCAACACTTCAGTCTTCCCAACCAGGTGATCTCTTACCATAACCCGTGTGACCCAGGCCTCCGACACCCGGATACAAGCTTATAGATAGACAAGTGTGATGTCCATATACAGACATCCAGGACCCTTGGTCTAGATTAGTTGGCAGGTGTCTAAATTAAGCTTTGCTTTTAAGTATGGCAACATTCATCTCAAATCAAAGGTCCCTGAGTACTGTTTACTGTTCTTGCTGTTGGCTATCACTATGTTAAGTGATAACTAATGGCTAATCTCATATGCGTGTCAGACTACTCTCAGAACAAACACTCATCTACCCAAAGGTGTCTAGTGCACACTTTGATAAAATAAAGATCAAGCCTTTAAGATATTTTGTACACGTTTCACAAAATTGGATAGCACCTCTGAAAGACACAAGCTCCAATCAGATTGCTTGCCTGTTGTCTTGCTGTGTTGTACTCCAAGCATAGCAGATTTTGTCATCACACCATCACACCCAGTGTTCCAGTTCATGTTTTTGAGGCCCTTTGTAGGAAGTTAACTAAATATTCCAAAACTTAATATTCCAAAACGCAGCAGCTCGTCTGGTCTTCAAAGAGCCAAAAAGAGCCCATGTGACACCTCTCTTCATCCCTCTTCATTGGCTACCAATTGCAGCACACATTAGGTTTAAATCTCTACTACTCGCTTACAAAACCACCACCGGCTCTGCACCATCCTGCCTTCACCAGCTCATTCACATATACACTCCCTCCAGATCCCTACGGTCAGCAAACGAACGTCGTCTAGTTATACCGTCCTCCAAACATACACAATCACCTACTCGCAGTTTTACACTCTATATCCCCCGCCGGTGGAATGATCTTCCACACTCTGTTCAGTCTGCCTCATCTCACACCACATTCAAAAAACTACTATAAACCCACCTCTTTGGGGAACACCTAACACCAGTCTAACCCTTTTTAAAAAAGCACAACAGTATATTTTGCTTTGTTTTTGTCTGTAAAATAATCAGCACTCATTTATGGACAAAGAAATCCACCAACGTTAATTTGATCCAAAGTTAATTAAATCCAAAGTTAATTTTAATCCAAAGTTAATTAAATCATTTCTTTACACCAGCAATCTGAGTAAGGAATAACTTACTCCAGTTTTCTTGTCGGCCTTCTGAATAGTGTATCCTGTGATCTCAGTATTGCCATTATCTTTGGGAGGGGTCCATTCCAAAGCTGCATTAAAGCCCCAGGTGTCAACAAGTTTGACTGAGACAGGAGGTCCAGGCAGATCTACACACAGATGTCCAACCATTAAAATTGATTTAGTCTAAGTATGGGTCATTTTACACACTAAGGTCTGGCTCAGTACAAAAAAGCGTCAATGAACTGAGATCGGAAAAGGGTAGCAGACAGAAATAGACTTCAAGAACAGCACTAAAATTAAAGGCCTCTAGATCACGTTGTGTCTCACCAACGATCTGAATTACGAGGCTAGCCTTGTCCTCGAAGCTGTCGACCTTCAAGGTCATCTCGTAGACGCCTGAGTCATCTCTCTCAGCCTTGCGGATAAACAGGATGCTGTCTTTGTCGCTGCTGCGAACATTCACCTTCTTTGTATCCAAAGGCTGGCCATCCTTGATCCATGATATCACAGGTTTCGGTTTGCCCTGTAAAACAGGGAATATGCAGAAGATATAAACAGAGAACTATGGGATATGTTTGTAGCATACAGCCTCTGTTTATCATAGATGTGTCTTAACTTACAATAAATGGTATGACCAGGTTGACTTGTGCTCCAACTTGCCTGACGTATCTGGATCTCAGGGCGCGGGGTACGCGGATCTTGGGGCGATCTGAAAGAAACAAGATTCACAAGAGGAATTTTAGAAGGATCACTTATTGCTTTGAGGTTTTTTTTTTTTAAATCTAGGTTTAAACTATCAAAATGAACGAATAACAGTGTTTAGTGACAGAGTACAGTGAATTTTAAAATACCAAAACTTTTATTTCAAATTTGTGTCAGAATATACAAATTAAAACAGACTTTCTATTTTAGAATAACATTTAAATAATTACGCCTATTTAATATATTTAACATATGTAATATAACAAAATAAAATATAATTTAATAATTGTAATAACAGACTAATCATTTTAGTTTTTGGTATATTTTGGAGGTAGACCACAGCAACATATCTGGATATCTGGAACCCATCCAAAAATAGATGTGTGTAATAAAATGTCATCACACACCCTTTTGAAGGTCAACATCACTGATATTAAAGGCCACCAGACTCTGCCTTTAAAACTAGTTTCTCTATACAATGCAAATTCACCCCAAATTATTACAAGCTTAGTAAAATTAGCATAAATCTCCATAAATAGCCAATCTTATTCTTTTTATAATAATCCCTAGTCTGCAAAGTGTCAAAGACAAGCCGACCTTTAACCTCGCTAATCTAAATCTCTACTGGCTCTTCGAAGCACATGACCTTACCATCACCCTACATAGAGTCCAGCATCCCAAAACCAGCCCAGCAGGCCTCTAATCCTCACTAATAACTACATTTCCCACTTACGTTCCAGGACTGCAGGAGCAAGAGGCTGATTGATTATGAAAGGAAACTATTTACACCATGCTACTCTTTGTAGAGCAGAACAGATCACTGGTTGATTTAGCTGTGGTTTGTGACCTCACTTTTAAGGTTAGATCACATTCCCCTTCAGAGTACCTGACCTGATTTCTCTAATGCCTGTGCTTGTGTGTATGACATGTAATCCTGAGGTCTTGAATCTCTGCCATCCTTCACAACATTCACCAGCTAAACCCAAATGGATGAACACACCGAACCCTTTGATTCACTATAATGCCTACATGTCTCTTTTTAGTTAGACTTGTTTGCCCTAATTATGACATGGTGTAACCATAGAAAAGACAATGAGTTAAGTCCAAGCTCACCTGGTTTGTTTTACACTAATGACAGAAGCTATTGATCTAAATGGATCTATTGATTCAATCTTTCGGCATAAAATAACAATTAAACTTAAGCAACAACTAATATATAGAAAAATACATCAAAACATTAAGCCAAAATAAATGCTTATTCTATGCTTTACTTACAAACAAAAAGTAATAATAAAGCCAGTCAAGGTCAAGGAATGTACAGTAATTCCACCAATTGAAGCGGTCAAGTACAGCGCCAGAAAATAACCACCAAATACAAACAGTTCTTGCCCCTGCACCTGTCACAAAAGTCCCCCTAGAAGAGGGCAGATAGGGCTGTTCATGTGATCCCTTTGATAAATAAATATACACAATTATTCATAACCACCTTCGCTACATTTAGTAGGACGACATATGTGTTTACAGGCACCCTCAGCACTGGGTTCAGATTGCACTAACAGCCTTGCCTCAGGTCTTTATGTTTGTAATTTAAATGCTAATGAAAGCTCTTGTCAGCACAAGCCAATGGGATTTATATACCCACAGCTGTTGAATCCATTGAGGGGAGAAAAGGTACCATGAGGCTGTGGGCCTTCCATCTCCACCAACTTCTCCTGCTGTCAGCAAACACACACTGTAATCTGAGCTTCAATGTTAGACTGTTAGCCAGAGTGTGGAGAAAGCACTAAAGATCTATAACATCTACATTTCTGCATCTGACAGATGCCTTTAACCAAAGACATTGTTATTGTATTGAAGGTGTTAATTTTTGTGTTGGGAATCGAACCAATGACCTTTACGCTGCTAACATAATGCTAAAATAGCTGAGCTATAGGATTGTATGCTGTGACATCATCATAAAACATGTACTGCTCATCACGGTCATGGGCACCCTACATACAGAGATATAACACTTCAAACTCCACAGGTGGAATAAATGCTCACCTAAGATCTCTCGGATGACGACCGGCTGAGCCAGGCTAGCAGGCTCGCTGCGGCCCCCGGCGTTCACAGCTACCACACGGATATTAAGCAGGTCTCCAGTTGTCAGGTCCTTGATAACAAAGCGGTTGGTTGTGATGAGCTCATTGTTGGCGACCACCCACTCAGAAGCTGCATGGTGTAAAAATGAAACAAAGAACAAAAAAAATCTTCGTACAAATACTCATTGCCTTGAATTCATCTATCTGTCAGTCTGTCAACTCATTTAAATTTTATTTGATAACTTTTATATAACTTTTAACGTAAACCCTAATGTTGACATCGAATTTTTTTTATGTTAAATGTTGATTTAGAAAACAAAAACATTTTGTAACTTACCTGGAAATAATGTAACAATTTTAAAACATCACCATGTCATGGTGACGTCAGTATAGATCAACAAATCTAAATGTAGTGTGTGCAGATAGAGTGACAGTTGGTTGAAAGCATCCCTTCCTAATAGGGAGACCTAGAGGAGCTAGTTATAAATCAGTCTGCTGGTGACATTTCAAAGACAGGTGCTACAACAGATAGTCATATAACCTACTTTTCTGGGGACATCTGATAGTTTGGCATGGTTGAGTTTCAAGATGAATGCGTGATGATTAAAACACCAGCCATAATCTAACAAGCTTATCAGCAATATTGAGAAGAAGCACGCACATCCTTCCTTGCAGTATTCCACAGTGTATCCGTCCAGTCCAGGTTTTCCAATGGTCTCTGGGGATCTCCATTTAAGACTGACTGAGGTATCATTGACATCTTCCACAGTGAGGTTCTGAGGAGCACTTGTGGGCTCTGCACATTCGTCAGAAACATACAACAATCAGAACTTTTGTAGAAATATGACATGCAGGTCAATGAATGAATAGGTGACATTGGATGGATAGATGAATGGATTAAATCAAAATTTCTCAAACGGGGAATTGCAGAGGGTTTGCAAGTTGATAAAAGGAAAGAATTACATTGATTTATAATGAAATTATAAAAATTTTAATAACTTTGGAATAAAACAATCCACATAAAACACTTACTAACAAAAAGATATACTTTATTTGTATAACCTGCATGTCATATGACCTATACACAACTACAAAATATCAGAAAACTGCAAACCCAATAAAACGTGTGATAACAACAACAGCTATGTAAAATACTACTGATAAAACCTTTACAATGGATAAAAAAAAAATTATTTAAACATGCAAAAATGCCTAAATTATTGAAATGTTTACGTAAAATCTCAGAGGGTACTTAATTTAGGTCAAAGTGGTTTGGCTGACAAAAAAGTAAAAAAAAACCTGGATTAAAGGATGAATGGAATTGGATAGATGGAACTGAAGTGTAGATGAATAACATTGATGGATTGATGGATGGATGGATAAATGGATGAATGGACTTGAGTGGACAGATGCATAGGCATCATTGAATAGATGGATGGATGGGTGTACCTGCTGGAGGAGGTGGTGTTGGTGCTTTAGGTGGTTCCTGAACAGGTGCAGCCTCAGCAGGAGCAGCTGTTGTTCAAATATGCAGGAATATTAGGATTCCAACAATATCTTTCAAATGTTTTAAAATATAAAAGAATCAAATCAAAATCAAACATTTGGTTTTGTGGTATTTGATGGTTTTAATGGTAAAGATTTTACCATCTATGTTACATTCAATGCATTTTCTGCATTCTCTCAAAAACTGTTACCTTTAAAGATGAATTGTCTTTTTCTGAATCCTAAATTACAAATGATTCTGGATCCACACTCAATGTTACTGAAACTATGAAACAGTATGATAAAACCAGAAGTGGTTTACCCTCAGCTGGAGCATCAGTGGGAGGAGCAGCTTCCTCAGCAGGGCCTGATAGCAGATAGTTAGACTTTCATTAGCTTAGTGCGGCTTAAGAGAAGTCACACTTTTAGTCGCTTCAGAATAAGCAGTTTTTGTTTCCCCTTTTATTGAAGCTCCCGCTGCAGGTTTAGTTAGCACCATCTTCTGCAACAGGAGCTTCATCGGCAGCTGCTGTTACGTTTTACAATCTTTGCTTTCTCAAACTCCCAATCATGGATTACAAATTGGCTTAAAAAGATTAATGCAGCCTGAGCTATATGGCAATGCTAAAATTAAACTTGTTGAGAAGGAAGCAAGGAAGTGACAGACCACAATGGTGACAGACCACAATGGTGTCTAGTGAACACAAAATGTGCTAGTTTAGGTTCCTCTCAAGCAGTGGAAACATTTGCATTCTCAACAGCCATGAATGATGTTAATGAAATGTTAAAAATTAATGAATGCACAGGCGAGTAGTCAAGGCACTGCCATTTTTTGTTTGAGACCACAGGCTAGTTAGTACTGGCCAGCATAGATTGTTGGTGATAACTGATTTGTATATTAGATCCACTGTGGAATCTACAGCATACTGAGGTCTTAACTAGCTAGTATCAAAAATTGGAGGGAATCAGATCAGTATTTTTAGCATCACTGGGCATCTTAACAATGTTAAGATTTTATGAAAATGCCATGTTGTCCAGTGAATAATTAAAAAAACATCAACACAATGCTGAAACATTTCATTGTCCTAACAGAACAAAATGAACTAATATGCAGAGTTGCTTGACATGAAGTCAAACAGAATTGACACCACAGAGAACATCATAAATGCACACAAAGATTTAGCTCTAGCTATACAAAATATTGAACACTTACGATGGGTGATTCTCAGCTGTGTTAAAATAAGCACATTATAACATAACAGTGTTATCTTTACCCTTAGCTGGGGTCTCACCTCAAGGGGTAGCAAGCTTCTTAGCAGCAGGGGTAGTAGCTAGTGTTACATGTTAAATAAATGTTACAAGATGTTAGGTACATGTTAGCGGATAGGTGGTCATACATTTGAATGGCTCTATACATCAAGCAGTGTTGCAGCTGTATATCAGCACATGTGCTGCTACTGTACATGAGCACAGCTATGCCTGGATGAATTAATTATACAGTGTATCTTCGGACACATTTACTATACGGAAATACTTGCCGGCAACAATGGAACAACTGACCAATCAGAATCAAGTATTACAGAGAGGCGTTTAATAGTTACTATTGTTACAGTTTATAATAAAGATTATATTGAACATTCTCTTTTTAATAAAAGATAAAAGAGCAATATGAATATCTGTAAATATTCATAAACCAATACAGATTATTCTCAAATATAAAACCTAATTTTAGGTGAATTCTCCATTGGCTGTCACATGATATTGCTGCTAAACTGGTACCAGTTTATTACTTTATTTGCTTCATTCCTTTAATGTACACACCTTGACTATTGACTATGATTGCTGATATAATAAAAATTTACTTAGTATTACCAGCAATCTAAGAACATTTTTATATACTGTATAAAGCACTGTGTAAAATCTTAATGATCTTTAAACAGTACATGCATCATGCTCAACATTGCTTTGGTACCTTCAGGAACAGGTGCCTCTTGAGGGGCAGTTTCTGCCTGAGCAGGTTCAGCTGGGGGGGCTTCTGCTGGTGGAGCTTCCACAGGGGGAGCCTGGGGTGCGGGTTCAGGCTCTGCGGGCTTCTCCTCTTTGACAGCAGCCTTCTTGGCTGATTTTTTAATAGGTGCTGGTTTGGCTGGCATGGTGCTTGAGGAAAACTCTACTGGACGGCCTGACTTTGAAAGGGCGATAGCTTTCGGGACATTCAATATATAGTGGTTCTGAGCATGGACCCCTCCTTCTCTTTAAATAGCCACCAGTACACGTGAGTATGTTCTCATCAACATCCAGCCCTTAATATTGGAGCAGTTCTCACCCCATTTTGCCAGGCAGGCAGTCACAGTGGGTTTCTGCAACATCATATAGCTTTCAAGCTTAAACTATTTCTTTAATTACGTTTGACTTTTCCCCCTTTTAATTAATATTCTTATTTTTGATGTTTGTCGCCCTCTTCCGTGTAGGATTTGTAAATGCAGTATAAACCTCAGTTTTGTTTATAGACAGAGGTTTGAGGTCTGAGGTGTATTTATAAATCTTATACGGGAGTGGGCGACCAAATCAATTCAGAGCTTATTATTGTTTGGAACTGAAGTCTACCTTGTTTGGAACTGAAGTCAAAATAGCTCACATGCTATTAAATTCAGTAGACTAACTTTAGTTTAACCCATAAACCCGAAGAGTACATTAACGTCATACGAGTCATAAAAATTGTGTAGAAACGGGGTGAAGGTCCTGGCCGTGAGTCGTTAACATACATTTGAAACGGAGAGTTGTGTTTCATTCCCCATCATTAAACTCTTTACAGTTCAGATATTAGGGCAGCGTTCATAGAAAAAAAATTCTGCTGCCACCACCGAGCGTTTATTTGTAAACTTCATTAATATATATAATTTCATTTATTATATATATATATATTATATATGTATATATAATATATATATATCATTCATATATAAACATTAACTTAATTCATTTTCGATTTCTCTCAGCATACGTGATAGACTGTAGTAGAACTGAACAAACGGAAGTGAGCATGTGCCCTACTCCCTTTGAAGGGCAGAGCGCTTGAAATAAAAACTTTGAAGTGTGTAGGCCACGGCATCACTGTCTCCTGTTTGCGTCTGGAGCGCCTCATATGGAACTGCTGCGCGACTGATTGTTCAGATGTTACATTCACAACGCCGCACGCGCCATCCAGCACTACATGAGTTGCTTAAATAAATATTATTTGACAAAAAAAATTGTCAAATGTTGTCTAATTAACGTCTATAGCCTATAAATAAAACAGTTTAAAGAACTTTTCAACCATTGGCATTTGGAGGTGCAGAAGATGAATTGACGGTTTTAATACACGACTTATACTAACGGATTGAAATGTATAATTGTTAAATAAAATTTAAATGCTTCATTTCATTCAGGGCAAGTGCTGAATTTATCTGAGCATGCGCACTGTACACTGCTATCTTTATGGTAAGATAAAACGTTAGAACAGTTATACTCGTTAGAGGAACAGAGAATGTGGAGCTGATGTGCATTCATGCAGTCATCTGGAAAATATTTAACATAAGTATTTTTCACATTTTCAACTTCTGAAAACACATAGGAAAGCATGTCCTTGTAGTTTTAAGTTATTTGAAAAAAGTTCTTTGAATCTTGAATGTTGAAATTTGTCACTGATTAAACCCCCTGCTTACACTTAATACTATAAAATAACCTGCACGTCCACCGAATGTGATATACAATTTCTGATTCAGTGGCAATAAGTGAATATTTACAATGACAACAATAAAACAACAGTGTTTTCGTGGTAACCAGATACACCATGAACGTAATTTTACAAAACTATAGTGAAAACATCAAATTCTCATGCAACACAATAAAATAATTTCCCTGCAAATGATACAGTGGGTTCACATTCTCTATAGAATCTAGACTGCAGTCCTGAGATTAAGACTATTGTAAAAATGTATTTAAAACGTAAAAAATGTATTTGCAAAAATGTAATACATTTGAATTACACATTACACTGAAATCAATCAAATATATAAATATATATAAATATCAAAATATATAACTGGAGTCTGGTCAGAGTAATTGAAAGTCATGGCCTATGGGGACATGACCCCCATACACACACACACACACACACACACTTAGACAAATAAAAAAGAAAGAAAAAGAAAATATAATTGAAATGTAAAACTAAAGACGTCTTAATGTAGGAATGGTATAAGTTTATTGAAAACTTGAGTGAATACTTGATGAACCTCTCTCAGATCAGAACATGCCTTAATCCCTTTCCAGCAAACAATTTGCAAAAACACACAAAAAAACAATAATGAAAGGGTTTTAACTTCAGGCCAGATCTTTTTTCATATTTTACTGTGATTGTGGTCGCAAATGCATTAACTATTTACAATGTTTACAATTGCAATGGTCTATACAAAATAGAAAGATTTATTAAACAATTAAGAGAAATCATGATCCATTTCTTTTAAAAAAATGAGAAAAAAGATATCATTTTTGTTTAAAATCCCAGTGGGACAGGTAGGTCCAATGTGTTTTTCACAGATGAACAATAGTGACACAAACCAACAACATTTAAACACCATCAAATCTGCACATTAGCTTATTACACACACCACTGTTATCTGTCATTGGTAGAAATGACTGACCCCAAGCTAAAAATGCTATACCAAAACTGCATAGTGACAGCAACCCAGAAATGTGTTTTGATTAAACAAAACTCAATCGTGTATGGTATGTTTTATGTAAAACAAGTAAAAAACATTAAACAAAGCATACGTTTTCTATTGTTATTGTATCTGCTTAAACATTCAGCATTAGTAGAAAGTAGAAAATAAGAATAAATTAATCAATCTTTTGTTAGTTAGACACTCACTTTAAGACTGTTCAAACTTTACCAGGTCACAAACTTTTCCTGAAAGAAAGAAACCAGTTATGATATACCACACTATATTAAGAAGAGACATTGATTTGGACAGTGAGAGAATGGCTTCAGTTGGTGCTAGCTGGCAAAGGTGACTTGATTTCCAAGACTATTTGGAAACAAGACCACCAGCAAGCTCCAATGCTTAATAAGCTAGCATAAAAAAGATAGCAAGTTAGCTGACATTCTTATCCTCTACAGCACACAATCCCTTGCAAAACACATAATAGTTTAGGTATTGCAATGTCCAACAAGTTGGCTTATATTAGGCACATTTTCAAGACAAACAGTGGGGAATCGTCCCCAAAGCCCCAAACTATCCGTAAGCTATTAGGGGAGGATTATGATCATATTATAAGCTGTTAAGATAGATTTAAGGTACTCATTTGAAGTGACTCACCACTGCCACTTTTTTAGCATGTATGTTTTGGGTTGTTGTGGTCAACATGATAAAAATCATTCAGTACCTTGTATGATCCGGGAGAGAACAGAGAGGACACTTCTACAGAGAAAATGTTCACATAGGCAACTTGTTCTAGTTACTTTGTGGCAGTTAACTTTCTTCTACAGGATATGAAGACAGATGGCTGAGGAACTTGATGGTTACTAAGAAGATCTTTCATGTAATGTAAATCTTACTTTACATGTTTAGTTAATACTGTGTGGCATACTAAGTCATGTTTGTGTTGTTTATTCTACTGTATAACTTTTAAGATTTTTTTGGGGGGTTATTTTTTGGAAAATCATATTTACAAATGGTAGACTACAACACTGTTGTAAAAAAATCATACAAAAAGACCTTTAAAAACATCTGCTATTCAATAGGAGAGCTATGATTGGCGTTAATAGGACAGGCAAACACAAGCACAACTGGCAAGCATCAGAGAGCAAGAGGTGTGTTGGCAAACCAAAGTTTCATCAGCAGATATCAACCAATTTACATTCTTCAGTTCTGGGTATAATGCCATATTTTCCGGAAAATGTTACATCTGACATTGCTACAGTACTAGTACTAACATCTTGTAGTATATGTAGATAGGAAATTTAAATGATGTCATAATAGTTTAGTTAAAAGGTTGCTACTGTAGATTTGTTGCCAACACATCCTTTGGTGCCTTAATCATAATTTTCCTTAAGTTAAAGCTTTCATGCACATACAGTGCTGAAGCACCTGTAATCAGCCAATAGCAAACACATTCATGAATTACAGTCCACCAGCCATTATTATTACTTTTTTGAATGTTGACACTTTTTTTTATATATTTTGGTATTACAGTTAAAAATGATTTTATAAAATCTAAAAAAACCCTCCTGTGACTTGCCATTACCATAAACTAAATTTTGTAATCATATAAATTCCAAAATTGGCTACATTGTTACAGAAGACCAAAGGACAGTGTGTGTGTAAAACTATAAGCTGACATAAATGTTATTTTGCTATGTACCTCCATACCTTACAAGGCATTTGTATAAACCATTTGGCTTTGTTTGCCCTGGGCACAATTTTGATTTGGGTTTTTTTTTCCCAGTATCTCAGGAAAATGTCAACAACATTTGTTCTACCACAACTTTGGGACATCAGATTTGGTCTTTCCGTGTAAACAAAGCCTTTGATTAGCTCGATGATACTTGAGCACCTTGGATGTTAAAACTAAGGTCAAAGGTCAAGCACACATAAGCAACTGCTGAAGGTAAGATGTTGCATACTGCTTCATTGCACCAGTTAGCAGCACCTCTGTTATTACCCCTCACTGAAGGCATGGGGAAAGGTTGCAATACTGCTGGTTTATGATAGGTGTTCCCTCTCGAAAGTTGTATCCAACAGTATCTGGAGGTGGATCACAAGACCTTCACAATCTGTATTTTAATTGGTATCTGCAACACCATGTTGCTGCAGAATTGCATAATGTCGCCTCAGATCGCCAACTCTCATTGAAAATAAGACTCTCTGCTTTGTTGCTGGAAAAAGTTACTGCAAATTAAACTAAATGCCCCTCAGGTCTGTGGCCTCATCTACAGTCTACATCTGCATTCATATCTCTTCTTTGAGGGTAATGTAAATGTAACCTGGTTATGGGTATGTACTGCACCTTGAAACTGCATCACTATGCAAGCTGTGAGGTAATATATAGTTAAACTAAGATTTCTATGGAACTGATATCATGATACATGAGGGGTATCGGTTAAGGCTGAATTCTAAGCACCGTCTTGTACATTACATGTTGCATTTATGCGAGTTAGTCTAAATGACTAGATACCGCAACCGCACCTTTGAGAACAGGGTTCAAGCGACTTGTGGATGAGTTTAGCAGATTCTCTTGTAAATTAAGAATAAATATATTTTGGTCCACATGATCAGATATTACCAAGAACGAAACAAAAATGAACTGATGTGGAGCATGTTTTGCTCATAGTATGGTAGACAAGATCTCATCTTTACAATCTTTAGTTGCAAGTATTGCCATGCAACTTGCAGGTTAGATAAGCAAAGGAAGGACGAGTTAAGACAACAGTGCAAAGAAATTCTTCCTCAGATCTGGTAAGATCAGTTCTTCCATTTCTCTTTTGCTTTGAGTGTTTATTAAAGTTGTTGACCTTGGACAGGAAGTTCTTCTGAGGTTCTTCTCACCAACCTTTTGAAGGTAGACAGGGTGGTGCAGATAGAGTGTGTACAGGAGAGTGCGTTTAACAGCTCTAGCCATTAAAGACAGCTTAAGTCTTTTGGTTCAGCCTAGAAACTTGGGTTGCCTGGAATGTCCCGTTCTGGAGACTCAATGTAGTTGGCAGACTCCTGGAGTTTCAGCAGCATAGCCATCTTAATGAGGAGCAGAACAAAGACAGTTTGTTACACCACATTCATAATTTATGAGTTAAAACAAGGCTTAGCAGTTGCACTGAGCACTCACCAGAGGATCTGACTCCATGGTGGGAAGTGGGGTGTTTTTGATGGATCTGTCATCACTGGATTGTTGTGTTGGAGTAGCGCTGGGGCTGGTGGTTGGGGGAGGGAGGTGGAAGAGTTTAGCCTGGTCCTGTTGAGCTGAAGGCCAGGGTAGTGTGTCCCTCACCCATTCTACAGGGTCCTCCCATGCTGCTTTCTGACCATGGACCTGTAATACATAAGCACCAGGTTTCAAGAACTGCCTAACAATTTGCACATACACATCATTCAAAGGTTCCCTGATAACTCCCTGACGGTTTATAAAGAACACAAGAAACAGTTAGTGTTTTAAAAAGTTATGGAGATTTAAACATTATGTCACAGAAGGTACAGTAGGTGACAATGTAGACAAAAGTGAGATAGCTCACCACTTTACTGAAACTAAATTATAGGGATGCTACCTTTACACCATCTTTGGCTCCCTCCTGAAGATAAGGAATAATGGACTGGTTCCAGAGGTCAATAAACCAGGATTGAAATTCTGCTATTGATACTGGACAGGACAGGAAGAAACAAGGACCTGCAGACACAAGAGCCGTAGTTAAGATGTTTTTGAACAATTGGCTGTCAGCAGTCCTTTACCATTTGATAAAATAGATAGATACCTATGAGGAAGTCGGAGGTGCTGTGTTTCTCCAAGAAGGTATGGAGATGATACCAGAGTTTAGGAACCCAGTCCAGAACCCTCAGAATCTCAGTTCTGTGAACCGTGCTCTCGTCCTCTGTCTCGATCAACTTCCTGTGCAAGTAACGCACTAAGAACCCATTGGCAGGCTCCACATTGTTGGAGAAAGTGACCATTCTTAAGATAAATAGAAAAATAAATAATTTTTCAATATGATTTTAGTTAAAAACAACATTATTATTCAGCATTCTACAAATCTGCATTGTTATAACTAAAATACATTTATTTATTTAGCAGATGCCTTTCTCTAAAGCGACTTACAGAGACAGCATTTAATAATTTGCCCTAAGAACCAACAATCATAGTCTACAAAGCTACATTACAAGTATACAAGTGGGAATAGTTAATACCGCCAAAAAAATTTAACTTTGTTGGTGTTTACCTAAAGCTGAGATGTAGACCATGATTGGACGACATCTTAACAGGCTGATTGGTTGTTCCAATGACATATGGGCTGCAATTTTGTAAAAGGTGAAAACAACAATTATTACAAAAAATGCTCAAGTTCCTGTCTGGTAAAAAGCATATTGCATTTTTTATAAATATGGTAAACTTTTGTTTATTTAAGCAATTCTTTAATTAATTTGTTTTCTGAAAATGTCATGAAAGTCTAAAACACATTGAACAAATATATAAAGGTTGCACATCACTGAAAACTGTAATAACAGTAATTAATTTTAGTGAAAACTGGTTAGTTGCATTTATAGAGCAATTTTGTACTTCTGTTGAAAAGCTCTGTTTTATTGCAATCAGTAAAACGCCTAGTTCACATTTATTCTTTTGCAGACGCTTTTATGTAAAGCTTTTACGTAAAGAGAGAGCACTTAACATTTTGCCATAAGCCTAGTCTACAAAGCTACGTTTATAAGTAGAACTAGTTTTGATGCTATAGACAGGATGAACAATATAAGATGAAAGGGTTTTCAACATACTAACTGTAACTATAAACTATAATTACACAACTTCTATAATTACACAACTTCTTATAATTTTGTAATTATAGCTTTTTATAAATGTAATAAGTGCAAAACGCTATCAGCACGAGATTTCTCTCCACTGTAACTATCCACTGTAACTGTTTTTGGAACTCTTTTCAAACCAGAGGTGTGAAAGACTGCTAAACAAAGAAAATTTCATGACACTTTAAACATAAAAAAGGACCAAAAGAAATATTTTTTTAGCTCCTTATTCATGAAAATATAAAGTGTATTTTGCGCAATAATGTTGTTTTTACCATTTATGATATTTGCAGGTCAATGCACTGTTGACCAGTTCTGTGAGGGAAGACCCATCACTGACATCATCCAGGATAATGACCAATGGAACATCGTCAGTGCCGCAATCTCGGTCAATCTGATTGGCCAGATTAGATAAATACAACTGGAGGTCCTGAGGGAGAAGATACAAACACGTTACAACTGCTTGCCACATAACACAAATCTGTGTCTAGAGTTCAAACTAGTCATTATTAAACAATACACTTCCTGTTACTCATCTTCTGCTAATGTGACTTTAAAGCAGAGCTTTACCTTGCAGGTCTGTTGGTGCATGTTAAAGGTTGTGATGTGGCCTGGGCCAGGCTCACGGCCGCTCCTCTCCAGCAGATACTCAGCCAAGCGGGTGGCGAGGTAGCTTTTCCCCGTGCCGCTGGGGCCCGACAGAACCAGCCGTCGGTGCTTCAGCAGGAGACTGATGTAGTGTTGCATCATGGGCTTGGGGATGAGAGTCTCAAACACCAGACTGTCCACACACTTCTCTTTAAACCCTAGAGCAATGACAAAGAGAAATGGGGGTCAGCTAAGCGACATGGACAACTAAAAAACAGTGTTCTGTTGTAACCCCCTTAAATTAAGAAAACCCCTATTAATAATTGCAAGGAGAAGATCAGAAAAACAGAAGGGTACAGTAAGTCTACGGTATAAGGTAAGATTTTGTTCTAACTAGACAAGACACAAAGTGATAATTTACTTTCAAAGCACTCTCCCATTTTAATCTACGTTTTAACATGTAAAAATGTTAAACATTTTAAAAATGTGGCTGGCAACAAGATGTTTTGTCAGCTTATTGGTTACTGGTTTCATCTGCATGTTTTTAACTTTGGAAGTCCAGTTTCAAATGCTGTACTTGTATTGACGCTTTTACATGTATGAAGTTGAAAACAGAAAGTTTGATTTAAATGAAATGCCACATAAACTTGTAATTTTGTCACTTTTTACAGCATTTTGCTTTCAGTGAGGACATTACATGGTGCTTGATCTTTGTTGTGTTAAGAAGAGCTGTGAAAGATCAGGGAGCTAGAGAGAGTGTGTGTTTGAACCTTTGAGAGAAACAGTAATGAGTCCAGGATCCTTTTTTAAACAGTCGCAGGGTGAGATCTCAGGGGCTTCTGCTCCGAGCACCCTTCTGCTCTGACTGATACTGTAACTGTGAATGGAGTCTACAGACAACCCCATACTAGAACCAGGGTCCACCTGGGAAATGTAGTCCTAATAGAGAAAAAAAAACATGTGATAAGCATTATACCAAACTTACATATCCCACAATAAATAAGCTGATGCATTATTACTGTATAAGGTATTTTATCTATATGATCTCACCTTGAAAACTGTGGAGATGTCTGTATCTAATGTTGACCAGTCTGTATTTCCATTAACCTTTACAGAGCCAATATAGAAATCCTGTTGTCTTGCCTGTTAATTAGTTAAATAGTTGTTTAGACTTGAGCATTCACTGCTTGAATAAGAACTGATTTTAATGCTGTTTTTGTGTATTCACCTCTCTGGACACTTGCTGGTCAGCTATATGGACCACCACACGCGTGAAGACCTTGTCTCTTTGAGATGGCAAGTTTAGTAACTCCATAGGAGCAATTTCTACACAAACACAAAGACATCACATGTTTTATTTAAGGAAATGAATCATCAATGATGTCTCCAAATGCAGACAATGGAATGATGTCTCCAAATGAGTAATTATGTTAGTGTTTACACCTTGTGCCTTGTTCTTAAACAAAATAGCACCAAAAATAGCAAAAATTGACTGACATGCCCCCATCAATCACTGGTTAACCAAACGTAGTTCCACCCTAAACTCACATCACTGGTTGAGTTATCACTTTTGTTGTCAGCATAGTCGACACATAAAAGGCCCTTAAATATTAAGTGAGGTAAATAAAGAAGCTCACCAAGATTGGAGCATTCATTGAGGCTAAGACTAAAGGACTTGGTGAGGGTTATGGGGGGTTTGTTTTGGCTGGAGTTGAGGAGGCTAGCCAGGCCAGAGGGCTGGGAGGTGGAGGAAGAGGGTGGGCCGCATGGCAGGACTAGTGATGGTGGAGCACTTTCTGTTTTCAACTGGTCGTTCTCTGCCTTCAGTTTGTCGACCATCATCTACAAGGAGAACATTTTCAAACAAAAAATATTTTTTATGCTACAATAACCTGAAGCTTCCAGAAAGCATATGTACCTCAAAGTGCTTCTACAAAGAACTGTGTGTTTGTAGATTCAAACCTGCATGCTGTTCATAGTATCTTGCAGTTGCTCCAGCTGGTGTGCTGAGTTCAGCGCTTCTAGACGAATGTCCGTCAGCTTCATCTCTTTCTCCCACAGCTCAGACCGCAGCTCTGATACCACCTTCTCATCGCTCTCATTTTCCTCATTAATCTCATGGATTCTGTTGAAAAATAAAAGCTATTACGTTTTGAACTCTGCTGGACTTTTTTAAAATTGTTGCACAAAAATTTTCCATGGACTGTGATTGGTGAATTAAGATGTTACTCACACAGAGGAGGTGGATAATTGGGTAGATTGAAGGGACGGGGGTGGGTTCTCTCCATCTTCATGTACCAGTTTTGGAGAGTTGGGGGCAGAAGAGTCTGGGGTTGTGATCTCTTCAATGTCAGAGTACATAGTACCACCTTTAGAGCCCTTCTTAATACTGAACGCCTTGCCGAAAGAACTTCGCAACTACAGAGGACAAAAAAGATTATGATTTAAGTAAAGTGTTTTACAAATTACAGAAGAAATATCATCAAATTGAATGTCACTGCTTATTTCATGCAGTTTGTTTAATAATTTATATTTATGAAGATATTTTGGTTGACTACATAAAGCAGAAATAGTGTTTGTTTTTAAATTAAAAAGATATAAATTAGTTGACAAATTAGTGAATTCTACAGTAACTTAACACAAAAAATGTACAGAATTTATCAACTTCTAAATTATAGCAATAATTTCTTGTTTGAACATTTTGAGGTTCATCATGCATTTAATGAGTCTTGTCACTTTATCTACTATCAAGAACTGCAAATCAAAGTACTTAAAAAAAGCACAATCGCTTAAATGGCAACACAAGAGATCTCACAATAGGACAGATGTTTTCAACAAGGGTAATTAAAATACTCCAGTCAAACTGTTGGTGTAGACAGTGATGTCACGTGTAATGTGTTTCTATAATGAGCACACGAACAAACAACAAAATACAAAGAACAGGTACTGAATAGCTGCAGTGTAGATTGATTTAATGTGATCTGTTAACAGTATGTATGTATAATAGAATATTTGTAGATTGTACTACTGACTAGTGACTGCTGTGGTGTCATTCTTCTATCAAAATATGAACATTAATTAATTATAACTAGTATGCTCTTTCTCTCTTGCTTGAATGACATCATTCAGCTGACAAGTTTCTCCACAAGTCTGTCCAAAACCTGATGATCTGTGATATCCCGGCATGATCTGAGAATGTTCAAAGAACATCTTGTGTGCTTCAGAATCTACATTAGTGACCTAGAAATAGATCAGAATCTTAAATATTTAGTATTTTTTTTATGTTGTAACTTTTCTAAAATCTCCAGTTTATTTAAACATTTAGAATTCTTGATTTTAATTGATTTTAGACCTTTTAAACCACTGTGTGCATAAGACAGAAACTGTTGAAACATGTAATGTACAAAGTACGTGTGAGGAATTGGTTCACCAGAACTCTGGCTCGGATCTTGATCACTGTAGAGTTATAAACTTACCTCATAGACCTCTTTATAAAGAGTATTCAATGAAAACTGAGGTTAAGCACTAGCAAATAATAAGTCACAATAATTGCGCAGGTTGTGAACTCTTACCCAGCTCTTCTTCTTCTTTTTCTTGGCATCATCTTTTAGACTACCCAAACTGGAGTGGCTGGTGATGCTGTTCAGACTGGAGATGCTCTCTGATGAGTTCTGCCTCCTGATACGCAACTCTGAGGAACGTGAGAAGATCAAAGACAACTTGATGTTTCCATAAATCGACTCATGTTAAACGTCAAATACCAGCCAGAACACAATTCACATTGTTTTGGGTGTGTTTTTGCTTTTCTCACCTTTCGGGGCCACATCAGGGTTATTAAGAGCCACTTGGATGACGGCCTGTGCCTCCATGTTCTTGGTCTTTAGGTTTTCAATGGTTTCTCTCAGCTCTAATAATTCTGTGTCCTACAGATATAGATCATATTAGCGCTATAGAACAACTTCACCAAGCATCACTAATACAGGATTAGTTTTCCAAACAGTGCTTGAGTACAGAGGATGATTGTTATTGTTGTGATTTAATGTACTGACTAAGATGAGATTAGGATCCCTGTAGTTTGTACTATGGTGGCAGGTTATCTGGATGTGTTCGCATTTTGGGGGGCAGGGTTTCCACATATTTTAACATTGTTACACACTTTTTGTTTTGACTCAGTTCTCGTTTTAAATGTGATGGGATGCCAAGTCACTTGTCAATCACTGACAGTGCTAAATCATTACATTTTGATTAACTGTTATTTTCTACCCAGATAGCTGGTAGAACGTCTAAATCCATAATAAAGGTGTCAGTAAAAATATATTTAAAACAATATAAATCATAATCACAAACATTTTTATCTGGATAGGATTACTGTTCTTAGTACATCTCTGTAGTTAGCTGAAAAAATATGGGTTGTTTGCTTTGGTTTTCTAATTTTATAAGTTTTTTTAAACTTATAAGATTTACATCTTATAAATTTTACACAGACTTGTCAATTTGAACAGAACCAACATCATAAATTATGTCTGTGAGACATTAATTTCTTTGACCTCCCCTGGGACAACCATTCCTGTTTCAACATTCAACCAGTATTCCTCAAAGCACCATTACTAATTGTTTCCTAACAAATGTTTAAATTTTGTTTTTGAAAGAATGTATTCACATCCTGGAATTAAATCACATTATGATATTATCTGCTGCCTCACAACCACTAAAACAGTCTGTGGGGTTATTGATGCTGTAATGAATCAATAAATCCAGGTCACTGCCTCACAACATAACCTTCTTTAGACCAGCTGCTCTCTTTCACAGAACTTAATGCACCATGAAAAACCTTGGGTCACTTCTAAAACATGTAAGCTAATATAGCCGAGGGCCAAATCATACAGCCATGAATTTGGGGTATGGCACAAATAACACATGACTCTTGGGGGTGTTTGTGGTGACAACAACCCCCAACCTCCATTTATTCATAATTTGACCCAGATTTAGCTCTTTACCCATTAGTGATTCTGTGAGGTTACCAACTTGAGCAAAGCTTATTGGGGTAAAAGGACAGCTGAGACATGTAATATTTTTCTTCAATGTTCTAAACACACAGACTAACCAGAAAATGTAATTAATAAGCAGATTGTTGCTTATCTCTATTTTTTCAGAAAAGTTATCTTAATATAATTTAAACAATATTTATTGACTGGAAAAACCCTAAGCATAAATAAAACTAAATTTAGTTTATGCTTGAAACAATTTGCCAATGTGGTAGTGAAAATATGCTTATTTAGTAAAACCTTACAAAATCTTGTTTCCTAAATGAATGAATCTATATTTATCAACAGATTAAGTGTGTTTTAAATGCTGTACCTTCTGCTCAGCACTGACAGAAAGAGACTGAAGTCGGGTGGTCATGAGCGTTAGACTCTGTTCAAAAGCTGCCACCAGGTTCGCCTGGAGAAACAAGAACTCATTAATTCATCTGCAACCTTTACATAATTAGCATTACTGTAACTATTTATTGAGAATGTATCCCAACGACAGGTTCAGATAAAAATATTCAAATATCTGACAGAAGAACGTGTCTGGAGGACATAACAATAAATTTGACTGTGTGTACTGTACATACATTAGCAGACAGCTGTGAGGTTAGACAGGCCACCTTCTCCTGTGAAGACTCCAGCTCTCTCCGCAGCTTACGGATTTGCTGTTAATAGAAGCACAGAGTTACTAATCAACATGCATTTTAATAAATCCTAATTGAGGAAAAGCAATTTAGGGATTTCTCTCTTATGTAAATCAAGTATTACAGAAAGAGTGAAACTGTTTTAGGAATCTGCAGCTGCTGGGAAACTGGCAGATGCTATTTAAAATTGGCAGTGCCAAGCTGTGCTGTGTATGTTTATATCAGGTTTATTTTAAATGGGTAAATTCTGAAGGTAACCAAAAGACAACTGGTGAGTCTATTTATAGACTTAACGATTTAAGCCAGATCACAAAACAGAGTAAGTAATGGCTCACTGCAGTCTGCACTTTTCTTCAGACATTCTCACACCTGCATTTTGAATCCATAAACTAAGTTGACACAAAGTCAAGTAGACAGTAGTCAAGAAAGAGCGATGGGTTATTCCCAGACATAAAACATGCACGTCATGTGTTACAACAAAACAATGTGTGTATCCTTTTACACTAAGTCTGTTAGGTGGTATTGCAATGATATTACAACGATAAGCAATTATTCAAAAAATTCCACACATATATGTGTGTGTATAGATATAGAGTTGTTGCTGTTATTTCTGTTTTCTTTTATTCTAAATTATTTTTAGAAATGTCCAAAATTGCACATCACATCAGACTTTGTGTAAATAGGCCTTTACAATAAAAACATATTATGAAGAAAAGCACCAAACAAGTAGTATGTGGTTAGATACAGTTTATAACCTTGAGCCCAGACAGTCAGTCACAAATACATGAAACACGAAAGACATTATAGAACAGAGTTTCACGACAGCTGTTGGCAGTTTATGGCTTTGAATCACTAAATTCATCCTCATCCTGTATCAGCACTGTTTTAGTTACTGAATGCCCCTCCATTGAGTATCACTAGAAATGTTTGGATGACTGGGTGCCTTTGGCTATTATGATTTCTGAGAACATTTATCAGGACAACAAGTAATAATGACTTACATAAACACAAATGACTGTAACGGTGAAAGAAAAATCAGAGAGAGAAAGATAGAGCGAGAGAGAGGCACTTACCTCGCCCTGCATTCTCTCCTCGGCCTGAGAGAGTGCATGAAGGAAGAGAGAGATAGACAGTAAGATGCTAAACAAATAGAGATCTATAGTGATGAAATATAGAGATACAATAAAAAAGATCTAAGACAGGAATGGAGCTGCACAATTTAGCCAATTTAGCCAATTATTCAGCAATTGCTAGAAAAAAATAGAAAAAATTTAGTTTGTCTCCAAATTCATCTATACGTCACAATTTATGCGCAGGCTCTCCTTCAAACAGGAAAAGTTACTCTTAAAGGGTGTTCACATTTAAGTCTTCTTTAAAATACCAAATTCAAGCCATTTTCAGTGAGAGAAAATAAAGTGATGGGACACAGTTCTCTTAACATTCACATTATAGTCTGACTTGAAATGTACAGTATATAATCATTTAATTAAATTAATGTCAAAGTTTGAGTTTAATTAGAGTTATGGTGCAGCCCTGGATAGAACTTTATTTCAGTAAAGAAAAGGTTAAAGACATATTTCTATAAGTAAGAAGTGTTATTTCAATAGTGCTAGCTATAAAACAGACAACTGTTTTTTTACGGTGGTGGTTGTGTGAACTGCCACGACTGCATACTGTAGCTGCATCGTCAATTTTTTGTTCAAAATCTCTGCCTTGCTTCATCCATCCACTAGATCACAATGACAGTTTCAAGTAACAACTCCATTTTCAGTAAAGAAACCAGAGAAAACCTCTGCTAGGTCCCCTGCTGTGAGGGTCCTATAAATCAACAGCAGCAGGGCCGAGTGTTCCAGCCAAGCTGCAGGCTGCACTAGTGAGATACTATGGCCTCATGGCATGTGTGGAACTCAGAGAAAACAGAATTCTGGCATGATCAGTAGTGGGATACTCACAGAAGAGTAGCTGGAAGAGGCATTAGACACCAGCGAGAGCACCGAACCATGAACTGCAATACACACACACATAAATATTGTACATTTAAGAGTGTTGTTCAAACCCATCTGACCACAGGCTACCAAAATACTTAAAACCCAGGATAGATGTTGTGGAAATTGCAGATTATTAATTGTACATATCCTGTGTTATATACTATCATTTATGCATTTGCAATTCCCAGAACTATCTAATCCCCTTAAACGATAAAATGTTCATATTTCCTGAATAAAATCTAAACGGTTACAGTATACTTATTACAGGCACAATCACAAAGCCAACAACCCAGTTATTTAACCTCTAAGCCACATGTAGACTGTACCATATGTCATAACTCAGTGTCTCACCATCATCACCTGCCTCTCTGTCTCTAAAGGAGCCCGATCGGATCATGCTCTTGGGCCTCTCAGCGAGTGATAAAGTGCTGCCCAGTGGAGAGCCTTGATACAACTCAAAACTGGCCTCATGTGTGGGAATACTGTTGGATCTGGTCATCCTGGGACTACCAGAGGTGGGGCTGGGTGTCACTGCAGATAACAGACAGCAGAGGGAGCCAGTGGATATGTGTTAAATAGTAAAACAAAACACTTTAGTTCTAGTTCAGAATAAATGTGCAAAATAAAAAATTGTGTGTAAAAAAAAAAAAGAAAAAGCATTTAAAATGCCCTTGCTTCTAATTTTCTTCTGATGTAAGTCTGCATTGTAAATTAAAATGAACAATAACAAATCACCTTTAGTGATTTTAGATTCCATTAGAGCCTGCTTTTCATGTTCCAATCAAATTGCAATGGATAAAAATAAGCCCCACCCTACATCATTTCTGTCAGAAAATTCTGTTTAACTTGGCAATATATCACACTATATATCAAGTTGTGTTACAAATGCCATGTAATGTACATATGGCATTAAAAAGATTAAAAAAAGATTTCCTAGAAACAACACAAATCCTCTGAAATTGGATGTGTGTTGGAGAGGCCTGGCACACACTTACTGATGTTTGTTAGTGGAATCTTTCCTGTCAGTACAGGTGAGGGGAACTGTGACGGGCTGTCTGTCTCTGTCAGACTCATGATGGTGTGTGAGTGACGTCTTTCTTTGCTGTCCTCCTCAACCTGCGAGGAGCTGTGCTGGCTGATGGCAAAGAATGATAACATTAGCTTTTGCCAATTTAAAACAAGCACCAATGAGAGATTAAATCGAGAGGCAATGTTGAATTAATGTTACCTTAAGCCTTTCTTTGGAAGAGTATTTCTGTCCCTTTGTGGGCTGAAAGAAAGGGAGAAATCAGAGAGTGAAGAGCATTATTTAAATGACAGGCTGCTTCTGCATGGAAATGAAGCGATTAAATCCCTAAAATAGATCACATTTATTTATAAGGGAAAATGAGCAATTAAGTTCAGTTGGGGGATTATTAGCATAGATATAATCTAAGTGTTAATATAATAGGCAATTATTCTGCTTTTATTTTGGGGGGGATGTGAACTGAAAAGAAAGCAGCTTTGGGGAGGAATATCAAGAGGTATCAAGACCCTTTTGGCTTGGACCCTGCAGCTGTTCACTGACATGCATGACCATTTAAAAGTAAAGTATCACATTTTCTGATGACAATACTCTGATATCTAAAACCAAGTGGTTTCTTAAGGAAAGGGAAGTGAAATTACTTGTCTAAGCAAGCTGCGATTTTCACTTGGAGGGATGTTCAATGGCGTGAAATGATGCCAAAGACACAGCAGACAGCCTCAACAACTGAACGTAAACATGATTTTAGGAGTGAAAGATTTAAGATGGAGAGACAACCCTTCTGAATGTTAGAAAACAACAGTGAAGAATTATTCTCCTGACCACACAGAAAAACAAGCGAGTCTTCTTTTATTAAGGGAATAAATCATCAACCTGTTATTGCCACTGGCTGTAGTGTTAGGAAACAACTATAGCCAGACCATTATTAATAGCTCCCAGTGAAGAGATGGGCAAAGAATAAGAAAGAATAAGAAATTAAGTGAGGAGCAGTGATGGAGGGAGATGATTCTAACTCAAAACTGTGATAGTGATTTAACCGCAAATTATACAGACACATTACCCTTATTTACCCCTTCAACTATTATATCTCTGTTCTCTGGCCCAATACAAATAAAGATCAGGATTAAGGACCTGAACTACTGTCCAGTTTTAATATTTTTTAAAAAACCTCAACAGAATGTTGTAGTTGAACTTCATAAAGAAGACAATACAAAAACAGAGAGGTTATGGGTGGCAGTGAGCTGCATGAACATGATGGAGAAAATAACCTCAGGAAGAGGAAGCGTGAGCTGCTTTTAGATGTTTCCATTGGCACACCCAGTGCTGAGCAGCTGCTGTGAACAGCGCTGGATGTGTTCGCTTGGTTGTTTGTGGTCATTTATATGGGAGGGATGCTGTTTTTGGGCAGGGAAAGGAAATAATGGTTACGCAATGTTTAAGCATTGCGTAGATAAAGTCTCTTCATTATGTTTGTTTCTTATTTTTGATGAACATATTAATAAGTAAAGAAAAGAAAGGCCTTTAGAGTAAAAAATCTAAACAACTGAGTGCAAATATTTTAGAAACAGAAATGTCTCAGAGCTAACAAACATGAAGCAATAAATATCTCATTTTAATTCAATGCAATCATTAATGCTCATTATCTGGTAAAGTGACCATAGACATAGACACACAGACAGTTAAAGTGCTATCGCGGTCGACACCCTCACCTGTCTGCTGTGAGAGTAAGTGAAACCCTGCTTCCTGTTGACCAGCCGCTAACTGTCCCCCTGTCCTCATGTCTGGGCCTGGTTTCCGTCACACTGCCACCTGCTGGAGACACACTCAACTGCAGAGACAAAGACTCCATGCTACGATGCAGCCCAGAGAGACGCGGGTAGAGAGAGGGAGAGCCACCAGCACTGCCCCCTCGGCCCACAGTGGCGCTGGAGAAGCATTCAGAGGAGTTGACGTTGAGGATGGGAGCTGGGCTAGGGGTCAGACAAGAGGTGCTCGGGCTGCCCATGCCTGACAGATCCTGTAGTTTAGAGAATGGTGGGACTTTAGGAGGAAGCTGGTTCTCCACATCGACTATCCCACAGTCCAGGCTGCTGGAGCTGACCTTGTCCAGGTGAGCAGGTTTGGGCAGAGATCTGGCACTGGATGGCCTATGAATTGCATGATGCAAATAGTGAACAGAAATGTCAGTTGTCACACTGTCATGCATAACGTGCATCTGAGTTTTAAAGCTAACCAAATAAACTATTAAATTACTCTTGAGAAAGTGTGCCTGTTTTGATGACAAGCATACATAAAAAATGAAATAATCACAACCAATCAGAGCCAATTTAATAGGTAAATATGTGGAGTGGGGCTTTGAAAACAACTAAATTTCATAGTGGGTGGGTCATAGTCACCTCTGAGAATTTGGAGAGGGCAGCTCGGAATATTTCCCTAAGTTGGATGGTTGCCGAAGTCCCAGTAGCTTTGAAGGTGGTTCCACTATGGTCTGTGTTGGTGTTAGAATACCGTTCTTCAATAAGCCTCCTCCGCCACACTCAGAATCAGATGCCACTGCCTTAGCTTTGGCCTTCTCCTTCTCACGGTCCGTCTGATTAACCGGGCCGATTCCTCCTGTACTGGCGCGGTGAGAGCTCTTCATACTGCCTGGTTCCTTCAACCTGGACTGCATGGGAACTGTTTTCAACCCTTGCAGACCAGCTTCTATGTTGCTGCTAACTGGTCGAGCGCCAGGACGTCCACTCGTCAGGCTTAAGGTGCTGGACTTTGCAGGTCTTGGGAGACTGCGATACTGGATGTTGTTACGTGCATTTGGAGCCATAAAACCCTGATCACAGTTTGAAACATCAAGGCTAGTCTTCCGGCCTCCAACTACGCCACCAGCAGAGGGTTTGACTGGAATGCCAGATGTTTTGGGGGTTTTGCTTACAATTGAAGTATCTGCAGAGACTGTATTTCCACCTGTTGTTGGCACAGTGGTAGTGCTGGTGGGTGGAGCGGTTTTCTTGTAACCAAAGGAATTTACCGTGCCAGCAGATGGACGGACGAGGCCGGAGGGTGGTTTTCGATGCTCACTGCGGTCTTTCCCGGCATCCGAACTTGATCGTTGTAAACCTGATGTTTTTACTGCCATTTTGGCTTTATCCACGACTCGCTGGTCATTCTTTGGAGCTGAGAGCAAACGCACACAATCAAACACATATAACCATAATCATGACAATGATTACAAACATCATACCAAGCTTAGTTACATGAGTGTGTAGCCTGTGAGAGTATTTGAATGTTGTTTGTTACATCCCTAAACATAGGAAACCACTTTCTAGGCAACTGCCAATGATGAACTTTAAAATGGGACCCCATTAAAATGTATGAATGTTTTAAAAATTAAACATTCATACACTGTTTTTTCTAAGGCAAACACTATTATTATTGCTCACACTTGGTGCAGCTCATGCGGCTTTTATTAATAAGAGCTCAGCTATTACTTTTCTTCACAATCAGAATTATAACTGTTTTGTGGGTCACAACACATTAATTTCTATAGATTTACACTACAGCTGCAACCCAAGTCATACTGCAGCATCGTTTTCCAGAAAAGTGCAAGACACTTAATGCTAGCCACACCCTGCTTCACAATAACCCACTTAATATATACACAATGTATATTCAGCGCACACACAACACTTTGAATAATGCAGTAAATAAACACAATCCATCATGAGGACTACACATTTATTGCTTATGCTGTTGGCTCTAATTCACTTGACTGTAACACATGGCAGGCCACTTGAATATTTACGAGGTAAATTCTGATAGAGGACTTTTGAAGAGCACACTTGCAAAGCTATTTAAGAAACAAAGAGAGTACGACACAACTGTTAGAGAACTGACAAGATGACACGGGTGAACTGAAGCCCACCCTGATAGCCCATCTGGATCCCCTCAGAGGTATTTCTAAACATGCAGGAAGAATGAGGCCAAAAACGCTTTATTGTGACTGGACCACTGGGCAAACGTGAAAACGTAACACATAGACAAACCTGCGGGAGTTACTTAGCCATGTAAACGGCCCAATTAGCAGACCGCAAAACAAACCGAAGAGCGTAACAATGAAATACAATGTGTATTTCAACCATCACGAGTTGCTGTAATTTACAGGGTTACCACCCAGGACAACAGCCAACACAAGTAAATATTGCTGACATCAACTCAAGATAAAAATTTGACATGAAAAGAAATATGTTGAGCTGGATATTGCGGCCCATTAACAGACAATAATTGAATTAACAGCTAGCGTGATCGTATCAGAAGACAAATTTCTTACACATTTGTTTAGACTGGAGGGAACAAGCGAAAAAGCTTCAGAAAGCGAAAGAGCAAGTCAGAAAGAGCAAAAAGTGGGGAAGAGTCAGTGGAAACAGATGAAAATGGAAGAAAACTGGACAGGGAGATGAAATGGCTAACAGAAAGAGTCCAACTATTAATTTTCAGACTTCTACAGAGTGGAGCGCAGATAGTCATATATATGTCATTTGTCCCGGTGATGCTACATTACTGAAACTGTCAGGCTTGTGTGACAAAAAATATACTTTTCTATTATACATTACAAGACTGCAGCTTGGAATAACAACGTGTCAGTGCTATTGTTACATAATTGTTACATAATGAAGATCAGTTACACTGAAGAGCAGGATTTGATTGTTATTAGTGGTGTTTGCTAAGACAAGCACATGGACATTTTTTGGACATTTTTTAATGTATTTATCTACTTAACTTGTTACACACACTTTGAGCCAGAGACATGAAGGATACCTTAAATCCTCATTTACTTGAATTAAATGAGGGAATGGAGCCATTTCTTGAAATCAGAATATGACACGGACTATTTAGGTGAGTTATCTGATTTGGCAAGTAATCATGTAATAAACGACCAGAATACCCTAGAAATATCTGGGATATGCCCTAGTAAACACCAAAAAACCCCTAGCAACCACATAGCAATGCACTCACAACCACTCAGAACACACTAGATAGCAACCAGATGGCAATGCCCTGGCAACCACCTACAATATCTTAGAAGAACTGAAGAACTGTGGCAGTGAGTTTTACACAGAAAAGCACCACTCACATTTATATAAAATGTAACTGTGCTTCAAACGTGCGCTTTTGTACACCAATCCAGAGAATCTGTGAGATCAGCTTTTGGCGTAGGTAAGGTTATTGATCAGGTGAAGAGAATTACTGTCACTCCATTTATGGTACAAGAACTGATAAATAAGATTCATTGGTTCATTTCTTTCCCAATTTATGAATATAACTCATAATTATAGTTTTAACAGAGTAATTCCATCTGTAACAAAACGTCACTCTTTTTCTCTGATCATTTTGTTTTTTGTTCGTTCAATCACAGTGCCCGTCCACAGGGAGAGGCAGATAATGCTGATGCAGACGTTTCACGTGCCAGTTTCTATCATCTACATGCTCACTGAAAGAATAATGACTACTTGTGTATTCCACTGTCTCTGAGAGAAACCACTCCACTCAAGGGTTCAGCCAGTTTTCACAGTACTGCTGGCACTGGGTTTGGCTGAGGAAGATTTAGAGACCTGCACATTGATTCTTTACGGTTGCGAATCAAGGTTTTTATTCAGAACCACTTGAGCTGTGAGGTCAGGGGATTGATCAGGTCTTTTTAGAAACTGAATCTAATTTAAACACACACACATCCATCCATCAGTTTGTCAGAGGGCTACAGCCTGTGGATAGAAGGCACTCTGGAAAGATGTCCATTGCAGACCGATTTATGTTAATGTAACATAGTGACATGATTTATATGGCAAATTTGGTTAAGTTGATGTTCTTGTGTATGGCTGGTCAGGATGCTCACAGCTTAATGTTTTAAAAATGTTACATTTTGCATGGACATTAACCCACAAATGACTTACATATAGTTATCTCTGCACTTTAAACGGGTATAGGGAAAAATATTTCATGAATATTTTCATGAAGAAAAATGACACATTTTAGTTTTTGTGATTTTTGGATCTGTCAGATGTTATGACTGTTGTCCATGGCATGTAGCAACTAGCTACTGCTATCAAAAGTTGCAGGGCAAGCTCCACTGCACTGAAGAAATTCCCTGCTTGTGGTTCTCAATACTCTTTTCAAACTGATTGTAGTAGCCACTTTGCTTAAACATGGGAACATCATCACTTAACATAAAAATTCAAAGTGTGTTTTCTGAATAAGAGCAGATCAAGTTGCACAGTTCATTAGGTGCAATTGCTTAGATCCATTCACATCCACTGCTGTGTGCTCAAAAACTCATTCGACCACATTGGATGATGCATGAATGGCAGACATATGCACGGGTGTCGACAGGCTGGCTGCATGTCAGCTCTCACTGACAAAATAAAAGACTAAACACGGCTGTGTTTCATTAAAGTCAAATCATGATGTGCTTTGTGTGTATTTTTTAATTGCTGCATTTGTTATCAACATATACAGTACAGCCAGATGGTCTCTTTCAGGTCCAGCTGCAAAACGTTTGTTGTGTTTCTCGCCATGCCTAGAAACGACAAGTGGCACCCCCGCAAGGTGGCATTAAATGCAAAAAAACTGAATCAGTCATGCTTTATACTTTTTCCTCTTTCGATTCAAAGCATTGACTCTCTGGTTGTAAATTGCGACTGAACTGGGTGTAGAAACAATCAGGGAATGCACAAACAGGAAAAGGAATAGTGGGTGGTGGTGGGTGATTTAAGGTTTCAAGGGCTGTTATCATTACCACCACCCCTTCCCCCTATTTCCCGGGTGGGAGACAACAGCTGGCAGGAACTGGTGCCAACCCTCCACTCCACCACTGAGCTGAACAGGGCTTCTTTCTGTAGCAGTGATTTGACCCATGCCAGCGGCAAAATCAGGCTTTGTTGAATCTCTGCATTGGATCTAATGACCCAGCGCTAAATGCCATTAACTAGGCTTGCCATTGGGACAGAGGGCTGCATTCAAAGATGGAGCCAATAAGAAAAGGGTCTAAGGTGTCTTTGTTTCTGAGGTCAAAGCCATTAATACTGGCATCAGTTTTACCCTGTAATAAGTGGTTTGTTGGTTTTAAAGTCACATAATACTCGCTATTACTTAATAAAAGCACTAACAAGATTTTTTTAACAATTTCAGTTGTTTCTCTCACACAGAAATGAGATCTATCCTTGTGAGAAAAAGATTCTATTTAAACATTTATCATCACCTTATCAGATTACATTACATATATTCCATTCATATAAACTTTATAGCTCAAAACTTTTCCTGTATTTTAACAGCTGACTGTGTTTAGTTTAATTTCTACTCTAATTCTCTAACTTTGGGAGAAACATCTGGGAAATAAATACTTGGTTTAAGACACTTAAACCAATGATAATCAAGTATGCCATTAAATATCCTGAGCTATGAAAGATCAACATTCAAGCAATAAGATTTGAACCAATGTTCAATGAAATTAAAGGTATTCTCCTGACAAATGGTAATAGCATGTTTCAGTGTGTGTTTCCATGCTATGTATGTATATATGTGCAGTGACATCACTAACCTCCTGGCACTTTGAGCATGCTTTGTGAGGTGTGTGTGATGGGGGACGTCACGCCTATTGGAAGATTGCGGCCCTTCTTCAGTCCGCTGGGCGGGTGTCCGGGCGTCTGCGGTTTCCTTAGTTCACCTTTGACAGCTGTGTCGTCCTGTACTCGGTTCTTTTTCCACTTGCTGGATGACTCCGCCTTTAGGCTGCCCGTGTCATATCCTCCCTCAGTCCGGCACTGAGTCTTCCCCTCCTCACTGTACCAGGAAAGGCCACTTTCCACCAGCGAGCGCTTTTCAGCATCAGTGCGCAGCTACAGGAACAGCGATTGAAACATGTTAAAAACTGGATAAAGAACAAGTCTGAGACACTATAGTAATAGTTACATTGTAAACATTTTCAAAAAACTTTAACTGCCATGACAAGAGTGGTCAATAGTGTGTTTAATTTGAACTGTTGTCATCAGGGCAACAAATTAATCATCATGCTATCTGTTTATTTAATATCTGTATAAATGTTGTCTTATGTATTTACTCACTTTTGTAGCGCTAGTATTAATTGTAATTAGTCCTATATATCTTGGGGAACAAGTTTATTCTGTTCATTTTTAATCCCTTACTGATCTCTTATTATTCAGAGTATAAATATTGAAGCAAGGAGCACTATCTAAAATAATATAATGATATAGCACTCCAAAACCAGCATTCAATGACTTTCTGGTACATGGAAAAAAAAGGAAAGATAAAACATGTTTTTGTCAATGCAAAAACAACTCCAAACATGGAAAATTTTGTGTTCTGTGACCATTTATGCATTGTGAGATGCATCGTGGACACATTCCAGTCTGAGAAGAACTAACACGTGCTGATAGTTTAGATAAATCAACACATAGCACATCTTCCTGAGTTCTGCTCAGCTTCTAGGAGAAACCGCCACTGTTTGGCTTTCCCTGTCATTAGTCTAAATAAAAGAAACAACTGTCTTGATTTTTCAAAGGCGTCCTGTGATCTATTCACAAAGTGTGTGGGTAACGCTGTATCAGTTTATACAATAAAATAAAAGTGTATTTATTAAACCTGGTCTTCATCAGATGATGTGCTTCAAGCTCTGCTTCTGTCACTTACATTACATTAATGCGTTTGGCAGACACTTTTATCCAAAGTAACTAACAGTGTAACAACTAACTCAAGGTGTACACTTTATCAGTACATGTGTTTCCTGGAAATCTAACAATGTTCTACCAATTGAGCTACCGGAACATCACTGAGAGAAAATTCTCAGTCAGCCTTCTGAAGTGGGACTACTTGTTTAGGTGGATTATTTTGGAAGGGGTTATGTGTAACCAATTGTAACTCTTGTGGGTGTAGTTTTCTCCATGAATAATTATAATATAGTTTAGTTCCACACTGACCAAAACAAGACAGCAATGAAAAATCATTTAATTATCTGATGTTAATAATCAAATAAAGAAGTATGTAAGCACCAGTAAGGTTTTTAAGACAGAAGAGTTTAATGCACCATGCACCCAGGTTAAATGAACCATGTCCGGCTTAAGGAGAACCCAGCTATGCCCTGCTGGAGGGGCATACCTGCTTTATTAAATGTAAATAACCCATTGTGTAAGGTTGATGTCACTCAAGGAATGTCTGCTCTCTACCTAGGAATTCTGGATTACAGGCAAGCGCACATATTTGACCAAATAAACCTGTCTGAACACTGATGTTTGTATAACTGTGATGTTGATATGTTATTTCCCCTCCATGGCAAAGACAGCCACATGGGTCAGATCAAGAAAAAAGCTGCTGTAGCCCCCTGTTCAGTCATACCTTGAGCCTCTTCATAAGTACAATAAACTCAGCTTGGGGGGAGGTTGGTATTTAAGTCTGTGGGGGGTTTAGAAGAACATTGCGTTCTGTTTGATGGAGAAGATATTGCAAAGTTCTTGAATCTTGATGTGTACCCTCATAATATAGATTAGCATGTGGTCCTGACTGAGAGGTTAAATAAGGGGTATAATAGGATGACAGGGACATTGTCCTTAAAATATCTTGTGCTAATCTGCTGTTTTTCCCAGAGGAGATTCCTGGAAGGCAGTGGGGTGCTAGTTAGTTACCCACAATACACTGGGAATGCTCAAATTCCTAACCTTGCCTAAAATCATCTTTCTTCCATAATTGGTGGCACATTAATTGTGCATTTGTGGAAAAGAATAATTTAATTTGACAGCATTGAAAAAGAGGCTGTGAGGACTGGAAGTCTGTATAATAAGTCATACTATTCTAAACTAATAGCCCACCCAAAATGAAAATTATTATTTTCTTCTTTTATTTAAATTGTTTTTTCATTTTACAACGTCAACCTTAGTCTGACACGTTCAGTGGAGTCAAATCTAAATTTATGCAAGTCAAAAGAAACTTTGTTAGAAATTATTTTCAAAAAAAGAAAATTTCAGTCTGTTCCTCATTAAAAATATTATGTTTTTAGCAGGCCTTGAATGTAGTTGTATGGATTGATTATATGGTACTTTTTGTGCAGCACATTCTTCAAAACATATTTTCTCTTTTTACAGAAATTAAATTACAAAAAAGACAGTTGAGGCTTGGAAAGGCATAAGGGACATGAAAATTAATTTTAATTTTCAGTGATCTGTTCCTTTAAGAACTAAGCCGTGTTGTCCAGATTTTTTGTTCACTAAACATTTTTGGACGGACTTATTTGGAAAGACCAAAGAGCACTCACAGCTAACACAAACACAGACAAACACTCACACACAGAGAACTAAGGAACACAACTTGGGAGTTCATCTTTGAGGATGAAACCAGAGCCTCCCTGAAGGCTTCTTGGCCAGGCTGGAGTCACATTGCTGCCTTGGGTGGGAAAAACTCTGTCGTGTGTGTTCCGTGGTAATAGATGTCAGATAAATATCGACTGAGTCAGTGTGTGCCCCATCACTATAAAGAGGTTAGTGGTTTGTAACACATTCATCGTATTAGCAGCGAAAGACTCTGAGCTCATGCTTGGTTTGCCAGTGAGACAGATCTGATGTCGCATGTCTGTGTGGAACATAAGAACGTTGCCAAACCTGATGCAACAAACTTTGAAGACGAAACATAAACCATAAAATCAATACGTCTATCCTGTTAGAAGTGAATTACCACAACGGCAGAGTTTCGGCGGGAGCCAATAGGAGTTGTTGGCAGAGAGTTGAGTGCGGAGCCTGCGTTGAACTCCTCTGAGCTGAGGTTGTCTGAACCATCACTCAAACCACTGCTGATGGAGCTGCTTTCATCCCAACTGCAAATAAAACATAAAACACATTATTACTGCACTGAACTATTGCTTTAGACCTGCACGCATAAGAACTGCAGTACGTAAGGGATAATGTACAGGCAGTCAGTCATTATCACAAAATAAACCCAGACACGGTAATTAGAACCCTAAAAAGAAGCAGAGAGTTCTTGTATCACCAGAAAGGTGTTTATTTTGCGATTATAGCCAGCTGACTATATATCATCTTTCTTATGACATGACCAATCACTAAATAAATAAACACACAGGTATTATTATACATAGAAATGATTTCATTTATTTAAAAAACGAAAATTCATTTATTAATGAAAAAACAGCTACATCAGAAATCAGTTGCCTGGCCGATTCCTGATGAACGCTGTGAAAGGGTGTAAAAAAGTTTTGCGCAAGAAAACTTAACTAACATTACTGGAGTTCAAGGAAAAACAATAGAAGGTGTGGAGTATGGCCCATTTAATAATTAATTGCTACTTTATAATTATTGGAACGAAGAGAAGTGAATTTTTTTTAGCATTAATGAAATCACTTGCTATGAGCAAACAACAGAGATGATCCATGCTTATTACTTCCTAGATTCAATCTCATGTTTCTGGAGCTACCTTTTAATCAATTACTTCAGATGTTTATCAAACAATCTTAAGGTTCTACAGAATCTCATTAAAGTTTTACAAAGGGCATCTATTTATGTCTAGCTCTGGTGTATCCAACACTTTGAGGGGTGAATGCTTCAGGATGGAAGGTGACTTTGAGATACCACCACATCTAGTCACCCAGGACCTGATAAACTCTGAGAAAGTGATAAAGCCCATGTCCTGATAATACATACAGCTGTGAAGAATACTGAGCTTATGTTGACAAAGAGAAGACTGCAACTCTTCTTATCAGAACCAACAAATGATAAACTTCATACATGAAATCTATCTATGGTTTCTAGTAGATAAAACGTGTTTTGCTAGTGATGCTGTTATACTTGAATAAAATGCACATGCAAAGGGTTTGTGAGACTGTGACGGGGTGTTCTGGACAGCTGTAGAGACCCATAGGATGAAACAGCTGACTTTGGGATCTCATTCCTCTTTTTACGACTTTTGGCAGACTCCCGGCTGCTCTCATGAGATGTTTATGTTCATGTGGATTTTTATGTTTAAGGCATGTTGCTGCTCTAAGTGTTTTATGGAACTGTTCATGTTATATGCAACAGCAAAATGCAAACAGTTGCGAGTGTCATTAACATTCAGGCATGTGAGACGCATATTAGAAGATGCAATAATTCATAATATACTATATGTTGATGATGTTCTAGCACCATAAAGTAATATAGTATTGCCATATAAGGAACTACAGTAGCACCAATAGCATGGTGTTACCAACAAAAGCACAGTCCCCATAGTATTTTCAGTACGGAGAAATACTATAAAAGATAGATAAAGATAAAATGCATAACTATGTCTTTAAATGCTAAAACATTTGTTGAAACTAACTGTAAAGTAAAGATGAACTCACAAAAAAGTCTGATTATTCAATCAAATTCTGCTATACCATTAACACTGGCTTCAAGTCATGACCTCAAGTCATGACCACTGTCCCAGTGACACCTAAAGATGGGATTAAACTAACGTACATTGCAGGGAGTCTATGATTATGAAATATCCAAGTACTTTCAGCTGTTTTGTAAGACATCCAGCCTCAAGTAGCAACAGTGTTGGTTCCTCTATGAAGGATAATGATCAGGGTTTGAGTTTCAGGGCAGTTTGAAACATCTCTGTCTTCAAGCTCTGTGATTATTACACAGGGTCCTTATTTTCAGACCCAGAACCTCTGAGAAAGACTTTAAACTGAGAACCTCGTGCTTGTCTCTCACAGCTGGGAATATTTGTGTGATTTGGCAGCTGTTATTTTGCTTTGATGCATAGCAAGCGCTCCATATGTGCCACCTAAAACGCTGCTATTTTCCTTCAAACCTGCTCGTTGCTGTGAACTGTACATGAAACGACAGCTCGGCAGCCATGAAGATGCAGCGTTGCATCACAAAATCATGATGACATCTGTGTGTTCTGGATTTATTATCCAAAGTGTTGCTTTAGAAGAAAAATGTGATGGTTGGAGCTTCCCAGCAAATTTCACAAAACAGGTGATGGAAAAAGGAGAGCAAGGAGACCTTGAAAACCCCTGGTTCACCTACAGCATCCCATGGATGCGGGCCTCACTTCAAAGGCATGCCACAGACATCACGCAGCTTTCGATAAACCCAGACCTAACCTGCCTGTTTGATGCTGTTCTGTGGAAGTGGAAAATTCAGATAAGCACAGCAACCTTTAGCCGGCGCTGTGTTTCTTTGGCTAGCTCTGTTCATAGTGTCGGCAGGTGAAGTTTAAGGATTCCTACCCTGATGGACACTGCGTGCACTCACAAGACAATAATTCTGGAGAAAATGTAACATTAATGCTACATTCTGTTTCTTAAGATTAAAAGATTAGCATAAAACTTAATGTTGAATAAATAAACATGATTGTTTGTTTTGTTTACTGTGCATATTTCCTGTAGCTATTTAAAAAGTAACTGTAACTGTCACATTACTTTTTTACTTTGTTTAGGATTGCTTAAGCAAATGTTATTCAAACCCGCATCATCCACATAAGCATCACAGCTCAATGCAATGAAATGTGCTAACCACTGACCTTAATACCATAGTAATGCTGAATCAATAGAAACCTCACCAAATCTACACAAAACCCCCTCTCTGTACTAATGCATTTATTAAAACAAACAAAATGACTGCTGACTGTACATGTTAAAAACAACTCACTCCACAGTGCTTGTTTTAATGTGCAAAGGTGAGCTCGAAAAAATGCCTTGCGTTTTACTGGAATGGAAAAATGTGCATTTGTATCATAGTTTAAAAAAATGAGTCAAACAGACCGACACCGCTGAGCTAATTATGCTAGTGCTGTTGGAGCTGTCAGTCTATAACTGAAGCACATGCCTCTATCTGTCTGCCCCTCCCAGAACAAAGTGCTCAAAAAAATACAATAACGCCATGTAAGGCTGCACTGTAATTGCACAGAGCTTCAGCCCTGCCAGCGATTTAAGATACAGCGTCCTCTCCCCCACCCTTAACCAAACATTAACTTTAATTGCATGGATGCTAGGCAAGCAGATAACAGCAATTAATAAAAGACACTAGCTATCCAAGATCTATTCAAGGTTTTTAGAAAGGGTGATTGTGTCATGGCATCTGTCCCCACACATATTACACACAAAGAGTCAAATATGTATATAACGAAATAATGTATCAAATAATATACATTACTACAATAAATATGAACTGAAATATGAATAATAAATAACGTATTGAAAAATATATTTAAAAATTATATCAACCACTCCTACCGTTTCTATTGTTGCCTAAAGCACATGTCCTATATTTTTAACTCATACGTATATCAATTTTCTCAGCCTGTTCTGCATTATTAGTGTTTTGCCCATCCTATTTTGCCAAGCTTAGCAAAAAACTCGAATGCCAAATGACAGGTGGCAGATTCTCTTTCATTAGCGCCAACTGGACGCACAAAGGAGGGAGTGATGCCTCAAAGCGAGTCCTAAAGACTGCTGTATATCCCATTAGAACACTCTCTATCAATCATCCAGGCTCACCCATAAGCAAAACAGCACATGCGTTCTGATAAAGAAAGCTAACCAGCAAAGAGGAGAGAGATTTGAAATGACTGCTGTTGCATGAAATGGCATTGTTGACACTGGACTACAGAACAAAGCCACACTTAATGCCAACGTTTACTGCCAAACTTGTCTCAGGTGTGCTACAGACTTGGCTGCCAATCAAGATGTTTTTTTTAAGATGGCAGATATATGATCGATATATTTTACACTGTAAAGGTGAATTTGTGCGGTTGTTAGCCTAAAGATATTTTTGTACTAAATCTAACCCTTCAAAATAACTCTTACAGTCATATTTAAAAATATTTTTGACTTATATAGTGTACAGTGTAGTGTAGTGTAGTGTAGTGTAATATAGTATAGTATAGTATAGTATATGACATTGCAATATGAATGGTATATTATAAAACAGGTATCCCTAGTTCTAGTCCTGGATGCTGATTGGTCATTACAGTGTTCCAGCTGTATTTAAATGAAGGTATGGTAGGCAGTGCAAGTTATGAAAACAGTTGTGGCTGAGGGGTGTTGTTAGGCACAACATGAATGCCTGCTGCCTTCCAGCTGTGATTATATAGTGCAGTTGAGTGCCTTATTGCTTAATACATAAACATTTCAAGGACACAAAGGTTTATTAATGTTTTAATCTATGAATGTTTATTCAAATTACAGTTTAGGTAAAATCATTACTATCCTGTTAAAAAACACAGACATGTTAACAGTAAAAGAACAGTTGTTGTTTTGCAACAAAACAATGATCAGCTATGTATGTTGCACAGGGATGCAAATAATAATAATAAGGAAGGGATGACTGCTGATCAATCGGCATCCAGGATCTATTTGTTTTATAATGAGCAATAAGCCCTGCAAGGCTCCTTTATATTGTGAATATAGAATTATTGCCTTACAACGCCCCTTATCTTTGACTATAATTTCATAATACTGCATGGCCTCTCATAAATTAAGTGGGAAACTTATGACTTATACATGCACAAAATGACCAATAACCGTAGCTTTTTTCCTTATGAGGCCAAAGCCACCTCCTGTCACCTGTATTATTGATCCAAGCCATTTTATTATATCCCACCTATATCATCCCTCATAAAAGTGATACTGACTGATATTAGGATTCTGATTTTCATCTGTCTCTTGTAGCAGGTACACAATACATGGTACACACTGTGTGTGTGTGTGTGTGTGTGTGTGTGTGTGTGTGTGTGTGTGTGTGTGTGTGCTAAGTGTGGGCGGAGCAATGGCTGCGACTGGCAGCACAGATGGTTCACAATAAGGAGTGTAAGACCACCTAACCAGCTAAGCTTTGGAGAACAGATTGCCCTGACAACACTGAACCAAGACAGCTTATCAAAGACAAGCCATTTCTGAAGGATTCATGTTTAATAATTCAATTCTGACCACATCCATTACGTGTATATGCTTAACATGTTTAAAAGGTGCTGACAGCAAAATCTATGGATCTGTAGAGAAGGACGACCTTTGACATGGACACCTCATACATATTCTGCTAACTGTATGTGAAACATATGTAGACAAGCCACAGAGGGTCTCTGTCTGCCAAAAGCTGTCCATAAGTCCGACGGTGTTACACTGAGTGCTATTCTTATTGGGTTTAGTCATTTATCTGATTGGCCAGCTTTTCATGTGAAAACAGACATTTCCTCCCTGATATACTGTATTTTCATTGTTGGGTGTATACTTCTATTGCACATAATAATATGAAACACAATGTGATACACTAACAGGCCTGGTTTTACAGGCTTACCAAAGCAAATAAGCCACACAAAAGAGATTAATAAGGATTATATATCAAGTTACACTAACAACGATTACTGTCTATTCCATCTGTCCAGACTATAGGCGATGTTCATAACTTTTGAGATACGTAAACCCTCTAAAAGACCAATTAAATGCTTTGTTAAATTAAATGCCACTCCTCCAATACCACCTGCAACCAACAAAGAAGTTGCAAATCACTGTCTGTGATGTTACATAAACGTATTGGCTATTATAAAAGGGTTCCTTATAAATAAAAATAGCAATATTCATTACAGCATCCCTGAAAAATTAAACTCTTCCTACTTAAAAACACCCTCACACAAAAAAAAATTGAAAAAATGTTTCATGTGGTAACATAAATTAACTGGTCTTATTCAACCCAAAAATATTAATTTAGTCTGAATATACCTGATTGTCATAATTTTTAAAGCTCAGACAACGAAATTGGTTTTCAAGGGAATGTTATAAAAAGTCTGATCTGTTTCATAGTATAATCGGTTTGGTATCTAGGACAGTCTTCAGTATGTATTTGACTTTGTTGTTAATATAAACATTAGTCAGCTAGGTCATGCTGGGGATATTGGCCCATATTTTCTTACTGGATTTCCTGTAGGCCCCTCTAGACTGTTCTGCAGTGGTCCATTACGCACCAATTTGAATTTTGTGGAGCTGATGACACAGTATGTGAACCTAAAACATGTAAACCAGACACTGACGTGTTAAGCAACAGTTCAAACAGCTCAGAGGAACTCTGAGAGGAAAAGTATTACTCAAAGTATTGAGCAACTCAGAACTGACTCAAAGCAGATTTATGGTCTGTGAGTAATTCATTAGTGTTGTTCTGGAGCTCAACCCCACGTGTAATCTGTTTTTGGTACTCTGCCTAAAACATGCCCTCTCCTCAACAAGGAAAGAGTGTTTAAAAGTGACACTTTAGGAGCACCAAGACTTGAAGACTTGTTTGATTTAAAATTAATTGCTGTTTGGGATTTTAGTGGCCATTTTCCCAAGCGCAGATTAAGCTTAATGAAACTGCTCAGAGGGGATACTCTATTGAAAATCCCTTGTGGTTTGGACTAGGCTTAATCTGGGTCTTATAAACTAAATCAAGATATTCGGGTGAATGTCTTTTGACCATAAAAAGTAATTAAGGAACAAGGCCATAGCTTGCATCATGACACAAACAGATTGTACTGTCCACTTCATATATATGTATATATATATATATATATATATATATATGTACATTACAAATAACACCACCTGCTATGGACAGTTGTTAGTACTTTACTGTACTTTAGTAACATGTTTTATTTCACCTTCAGTGACAGAACACTACCTGAAGGAAACCAAAAAGCTCCATTAATTCTCTGAAGTTTAAGTTTCCCATGGCTTCTCTCCAGCATGGACGGTTGATTTAACGGATGCATTCCCGTTTGAATTTGGATGCTGAGGGGAATGTTTTGGTTTGAATGAGGGGGAACAGAAAGGTAATGAAGAGCGCTCCTCCCAGACCCTGGTCTAACTCATAGCAGCTGTGGCCACTGTTAAACCCAACGTGGCCTCTTCCTTCTTACAGCTGCTGACGAGCAACTGCATGCACCACAGTCCACCGCCATAACAATACACAGGCACAGATTCAAAGACTAACCCCTCTGTACCATACTACAGCTGGAGAGAAAGGGGAGGAGCCAAAGCTATGAGGTTAACTATTGACAACCAAGAGCAACAATGCTGTTGTTCAAGTTCCTGATTCTTTACGACCAAATGTATGAATAACATGCAATCTTAAATAATGATTTTTCATCAGCTAACATCTAAAAAATGAAAATATATAAAATAACCATGTTATACAATATTTACTACAATTATTTTTAAATTGTAAAAAAAAATAATTATTACCTGCCGTTTGTAGTTTTGGAACGGACATAAGGGGAATGAACCAAATCTGTAATGTTAATTAATCTGATTAAGGGCCTGGCTAATATATCATCTGTTACTAATTAAAACACACATGCTTAAAACACAAATTATTATTTATTAATATAGATAGATAGAATCTATAGATTCTAGTAACAAATTCTCAGAAATACGAGGCTGATGTATTTCTTTATAAATTTCATCCAAACACATGGTCCAGAGTTCCACGTCACGTAATAAATAACCAATTGTTTAAAGTTCAAAGTCTATCCACACTCCATCACATGTTTAACTGAAGTAATTATGAATTGTTGCAAAATGATCAAATTATATCAAAATGAATCATGATCACATTTTTTTAATATCATAATGCACTGCACCAACCTTTAGACCCAAAACAGGATATCCTGGGTACAGTTCACCTCCTAACAAAGCATTTAAAAGATCACTGCCCAATATGCTGTTTGTAACAACAGCATTCGGGACAAAGGCTTTTTAGTGACTATTTGTTTAATGGACTAAAACATCCTTTCCCACCCCCTGTAGCTACAAGCAGCTCACCACAGGAAACCGTGGACCTGTAGCTCATCCATGACAGCAGTAAAACTTAAGACTAAGTTTAAGAATAAAGCCTGACTAAAAAGGTCTTAAGTGATTCCAATCCAGTGCAAACAGAGCCATTAAGCGTCAAACAGGTTTGGTTGGACTTCTCAGTCAGACTGACACATTCAGACCAAACAAAACTTCAAGTCATTCAAGCGACTGACTTACACATCAAGCATTTTGTGACATGCAGGCTGAGAGGCTAGTGCTGTAAATAGCACAAAAATAACAAGAGTCATAACAGCAGAATAAAAAATAATTCTTTATGCTGTATAAATTGCACCCTCTGCCAGCTGCCTGACTACATATTACTGCCTGCCAACGCCATTGTTTGATTTTAAACGGCCCAACAACTAAAACAAACAGATAAAGGTGTTGAACCTGGCAGCTCTGGGAAAGTCTTGTGATAGAATTGATAAGGCAGACGGTTGAGCAACTAGCCGTTGTCAAAAGATGCAAAGAAAACTTTGTGTGCAGGGCCCTGATGCCTAAATGCACATAGCAATAACGGCTTGATCTCTTTGTTCCTAGTGGCTTTACATAAAGGGTCGATGGAAGGGGTCAGTCATCCAGAAAGAGCAAAAACAGGGTTGTGCCTTTCAAGGTCAGAATCAATAAGGACAGCAGGGAGGGAGGGTGTACCGTCTGTTACCTTCATGGGTCCGAGGTCACATTTTAAGTAAGTTTGAAGACCTCAGATGATTATTGAAGCTAACAAGGGTAATGGCTATATCATGTGTTTGTGTGTTTGGGAATGGGGGTGGTAACAGGAGGGGTGGAGCTAGGGGCAAAAAAGTCATGTTTGTTTATTTAATCAATGTGTTTTAATTCAGTAATTTTATGTGATCTGATGTGTAAAAGACTAAAAAAGGATCATTGCTTGTTTAGTAAATTGATTTTTAATTATTTTAAGCTTTTTATCATCATCATAACCCTACCTAACTTTAGAGCACAAATTTCCTGTTTCAAAAAATGGTGTGTGTGTGTGCATCAGTAAATTAAAAAAATTCCAAATGTGATTTATTTAAAAAAAGGAAATTAATTTATATTGCTGCTTAAATATTTAAATATGCTATCGCACATTCGTTGGCTAATTAAATACCTCTATCTATCAAATCCTTGTTATAATCCTAATTATCCTCGTTGTCATAAAGATGCTTTAGTAATTATGTGATGGCCGACACGCCCCCTCTTGAATTCGTCCGCTTAAAGCTCTCAATGCTGAAAAATGCTGTCCAGATCAGCAGTTCACTGGGTTTAAACACGCACAGGCACACTATACAGTTAATGTAAAATGTGGAGCACTGGCTCACGGCACCCCACTCGCATCCTCTTATGTAGGTCATTAAGGAATACAGCAGACTATAGAATAATATACTGTATAACCACGGGCGGTAAAAGGCAGACGCGTCCTCTTCCGCCAGTAACCTGCGTTTGGATATTCCACAAATACATGTCCTGTCTCTCAGTCTTCAGACAATAGGAATACTTGCCTCTTAAAGCGAGATATCCGCCTGTACCCCCTCCGCAATGCACCCCCGACATAGACCTCCATTCATTCGCATTCAACGCCTCCGCCTGCGACACTTTACCAACCATCAGTGCGGTGCAACAATTTACATTGCACACTTTAAATCAACTTGCGGAGACAAAGACATTTAAGTCGCTCAAGTGATATTAGGCTAAATTAACAGCGGCTTTTAAATATAAATTAGTTACGATGTTTGACCCGAGAGAGCTTTAAAGCAACCGGGATGTGGGCTACAAATGAATTAATTTAATACTACATTATGTTGACCTTTATGTTTATTTATTATATACAGAATTGCATACGGAAGATGCCACGTGATGACAATTATACGCTTATATACTTAGATCCTTAAATCAATCAGTGATGAATGTCACTATATAGTGTGACAATCATTTTTAAGTGCACTATCACACACGCACACTTCATGGTGCATAAGAGCGACCGGCGCTTTACAACCCGGTTTATAACCTGAAATTGCCAAAAATAAAATCCCGACTTTCATGCACGTATCTATGCGTTAGTTTAAGTCAACACTAGTCTAACACACGTTTGTCCTACCTTGAGAGATGATAGTGCATTGTCCGTCCTACCCGCTGACCCTGAACCTGCAGCATTTTCCCATTGAGAACACGGCCGCTCATTATTTCTCACGCCGCTTTGTTCCAGGCTCACATACTACATACAGTAAAAAATCCCGCGTCTGCTCTCTGTGGCTCAGGAGCGGCTCTCTGCGCAAAGCTCCGGGCTCACATTGAGAGAGGGAAAGAAAGATAGAGGCGAGGACAGGAAAGGCAACACCCCCGAATTTCCACCCCCTTCTCCTGTCTTTCTCTCCTGAGCGCAGCCAGCTGTGAGTCTTAATGCCCACCGACCGATGGTTCTCAATCCGCCAGACTGAATCATCAAATCTCTAATGCGGAATTCAATTATTGCGAAGAATTTTTCAGTGTTGTTTCATTTTTCCTCAGGATCAACCTCTTCGCTTGCCATTTGTGATGTCTAGTTTGTTACATATGTTTCTTTAAAACCTTTTTTTACATGTAAATGATATTAAATACATTATTAACAAACTGTAATACAAAATAATTTAATGTAAAATACACGTCATTAACATTACTCAATACTTATGATTATATTAAATATTCATAACTTTGCAATGTTATAAGTATTATTGTAATCATATGTAACATTATATTCAAGAACATAAAGGATAAAATAAAATTCCAAGAACTGTTTATTGAAAAATACATTGATTGATAAGTTAAAAGGTGTGACCCTTTCTTTATAAATCAAGGCAAGCTCCAGGTAAAATTACTTTTTTAATTACAACTGTCATGTCCTGCGACTGTCAATATTCAGAGGCACAGAATGCCAATCTGTGAAAATTACACCAGCAGGTGTGGCTTCAGAAAATAGGTTATAAATGTTAAAAAATAAGATTAGAGAGAAAGGGACTTTTCTTTTCACAAACAAACCACACAGTCCTGCAAAGAGGACAGCAGTAAAAAGACAGTGTCCTTCTAGTCAATAGACTGCTTCTCTCAATGAACAGTCTGCTTGAAGAAAGCCAAGACTCTATTGGAACCACTAAGACGATATCATAAATAAACCTTAATGAACAGAGGACAGCCTAGAGAAAATAACTAAGAGGGTCTTCTTCCACTGCATACACACACACACCAAGCATCCAGCAGACACACACATTGCTGGTGGCCCTGATGTTGGTTAGTGCTTTTAACCAGGTGTGTGTGTGTGTTCTAGAAATGTGACAGACATGCCTGGTTGGTGCTTTGGCAGTGTGTACAAAACACAGAGACTGCAGGTGTGCCAGTCTCTTGCCCGCAGTGTTGCTTGGCACTGGGAGACGAGAGGGAAAAGGAGCAAGGCACAAAAGAGACACTAATAAGCAAAGAGTACCGCATAATGAATGATATCCCCCCGTCCCTCTGATCTCCCATTTGTGACAGGGCACTGTGGTCAGAGCGCTGCGCCAAGGTATCCAGCACAGCAGTAAGAGAGTCATTGTGGTTTTATTGCACCCTATAAATGTTTGTGGAGAACAGCGTGTCTGGTTTTAGCAAGTATGGTCGACCTGAGTGATAAAGTTGAGTAATTTAAATAAACACCAGTGGGCAGATGTACTCGTACATAACTTAACACCAACCCTGTACTTTAAGGTATGTATATAATTGTTTTAAATATTATAATTGTTTTAAAATATTATTAATAGAAAGTTGCAAAGTGCATAAAAAATATAGTTAAACTTTGAAGGTGTCCACAGTTCATAAGTAACACACTTCTAACCTGTCAGTACCTCAGACTTCTCCCAGATTCTGTACTCTAAGCAAAGTTGACTTAATTGGCAACTGCTGCGATTGTTACAGCCCCTTTCCCAACATAATGGCCAAGCACCGACAGAAGACTTTGATTTCCCTGGGAAAATGTCAGTGTACAAGAGATGAAAGAGGAACCAAGGAGCTCTGAAGAGACCTGGGAACCCTCATCCACCTTATCTAGAACTCATGAGCGACCACACCTCACTTCTTCACTCCTTTCTTTAAGCAGCAGATACCCTTGAGAACATGACTAAGGTTTAACAATCTTGAGAATCAACAATGTATGACCTAATCATATAGATCTTGAATATTCCTGAGATAAAAGTGTGAGTGGATTCATTGATCCCATGTGCAAGTCTGTGGGTGTAGAGACATACACACTCCCAAATATCCACAATATTGACTTTAATATAAAAGCTTACATTTCTCTACTCCAGGTCTACCCTCCACAGTGCACAGGGAGACCCATAGGGGCACAGTGCAGCTAGATGTAGAACAGCCTGTAATATTTCACTAACATTTGTGTTGATGTTGGTTTCAACCTCCTCAGCTTTAGACTATCCACAGTCTCTAACCTCTCATATTTGAACTGCAAATGTTTGGCTTTTTCTGGAACACCCCACATACATTAGGAAATTTATCATGTGAAAAATCCCAACCATTAAGGCCTATAACTCCACCTTAAGCAAACTTGGCCACTTTCAAACTGATAAAGCATACTGAAAATATGGCCCCTGCATACTTGTGTTTCTCCTCCCATGAAATCTGTACAGTCTCAGTATAACAGGCTCAAGAACCCGCCATGGTTAGAGAGTTTCCACGTCTACATAACGCGTGTATCATTAGAGAGAGTTTCCACGTCTACAAAAACGTGTATATCATCAAAGGAGTCTATGTTTTTTTTGGAGCCATTGGTTCCTCTAGTACAGACCATGGCCTGAGAGGACAAACCAAAGTCCACATATTTCAAAGCTTACTTTCACACTGAATGATGTGATATGATGTATGATAATAGAACCAGACAGAACCAGAACCAGACAGTTCATTCTGTCGAGCATTACAGAATATTATAACATATACATTGTTTTAAACAGTTTAAAACTTAAAAACATCTATTCTGAGGAGAAGTAGGAGATGGTATTACTGACAACTGCTCTTCAGTTTATAAGATATTTTGTAAAAATACCTATCAAACAAACCATGCAATAAGAAAACTTCCTATGCCCAGATCCCTCTAAATTCAACACAGTTGTCTGAAATAGGAGCTCATAAAGCTGTTTTACAAAGGAAAGACAACACACCTTCAAAGCTAGCTCGACTTTTAAAGACAAAAGACAGCTGAACATATTCCACAGTGCTGGAGCGGAATTCTTGCAGAGGAACTTTAACAAGAATCTATTTTACCTAAATTCCCAACTTTCCATTGTAAATGACAGTAAATCTGACCTCAGGGGAAGGAAAAACACTTGGCTGTTTTTTCACATTGCCCTCTTTAAACCATCTACAAATTCTATTGCCACTGTCTATGCTGCGGTCAGACAGAAGAACCAAATCCAGAGCTACTCGAGAACACTCCAATTTCTTTAACAGGAGCAGCGGCACTTTATTTGGTTGGCCGCTCTCTTTGTTGAGCATTTCTTGTCCCTTTTAGCCCATTTATGAGCGAAAGGGGAGCTGATGTGACTGAGTGGCTCTCCCACAGGGTGTTTAAAGACAGTGAGTGTGGGACTGGCTGTAACAGGTGGATTGAAGAAATAGAGGGAGTGATGCATGACTGCTTACAGGAGACCATCAGAGAGACCCAGCAGGAGGGAGGGGAGCCTCTGGGTTTCGTATGCATTTTAGACCTCTTTAGATCTCATTGTTTGACCCTACAAGTGTGAAAAGTGTTATTGTGTTTGTTTGTGTGTGTTCTTTCCTGAAAACCTAAATGTGAAGCGTTTTTGCCCTACAGATTTAAAGAGACGGTTCACCCAAATACAAAATTCTTCATATTTGAAATACAACATATTTGAAAAACAATGGTTTAGACAAAATGTGTTTCAATAAATAATAAGTTATACAGGCTTGAAACAACACAACAGTGAATAAATGGTAACAGAAGTTTTAATTTTTGTGTGAACTATTCTGTTAATACATGTAAGCTTCTTACAAAGTTTAAACTTTAGGAAAAAACATCCGGTAACCTTGAAGGACTTCCTCTCCAATTTCACTTCCACTCTGCCTTGCGCAATGATGTTTTGAATGGCCCCTCTGCACGATTATTCTCTTGGCCCACCCAGATGGCGTGGACTGGAGAAGTGGATCTGAGAAGGTCTAGTTGACTGAGCTTAATCCTTTTCAAGACATTACAGCCTTAAAAATGTCAGCCGACTCTATGGCCATTCTGCCCAGCTCTGGCCCCCTAATATTTTGAAGCAGACGTGAAATTCCCTAGAGAAAGCTGAAAAGCTGCAGAGTGAGCATAGCACTGATAGATTGAGTTTCTTCAGTGAATCCAGTAAGGTTGAGCATTAGAGACACAAAGTATGCAATTCCAGATTTCAGCTGATAGATGTGCAGCTAGTTTGTTTATCTCATGGTCTGCATTTCAAGCCTAACGGAAGTGTTGACATTTGTTTTCGCAGCAAACAACAGCTTAGCATTTTTTACATCTGACCATTCCCCTACAGGAGAGGAAGCTGTTACTTCTACAACCTCCTCCTGACAACACGTACATAGATTTTGGGCAAGTGGAAGTAAATTTGGTGTGTTATAAACCATCCACTCATGTATTTATTCATTTAAAAAGCATTTGTTATAATTGCATAAGTCAAAGCCTTTACAGGGACAGATGACCATCTTATAGGTGGTCAAATGGGCCAAAACAAAGACAGAGACACTCCATATAAACACTATTGTGTCTAGTCCTCTAAGGCAATTTAGTTTCACATTATGATTTTCTTTGGCAAGTTGAGAGATTTGGAGGTCACCACTCTTAACTACCATCACCGTTCAGTTCATGCTGTTGTGCCAACTTCTCTAATCACTCTTGACCCATTGACATCACACTCCTCTGCTGAGCTGAGAGAGGATTAGAGACCTTCCGGATCATTCAGTTCCAGAATACATGCGCATTTATTTCATGAGCTTAGAGAAAGGACCACGGCCAATTGAGGAAGGGGGTAAGCTTTGACGGGAACAATGGGGGAGATTACAGTGAAGATTTGCACAGTCCCAGCAGGAGGGTGTCTTTGCTTAGGCAAAAGCAGGCAAACTTATACCCCTTTTCCATAAACATGGTGGTTTCTTTGCCCATTTTTCAGAGTGTTTTTAAAGAAAAGGTGGTTGTGGGCCTATAATCCTGGCTTCACAACAGCCTTGTAGTTTCAGTCTAGCTAGACTGATACAAAACAAGTCTAGATTGCTTAAAACTAGAATGCTCTCATTAGATTCCACAAAGCTGGGCTGCAAAGTTACTTCATCTTCCATCTGAAATAATTATTATATTTACAAACCAAATGCTTTAAAATAAATTGCTTTTATCTTTATTATCTTTATTTATAATATAATATAATATAATATAATATAATATAATATAATATAATATAATATAATATAATATAATATAATATAATATAACATAACATAATATAATATAATTTTACAATCTCACTCAATTATTACGGTTAATAGATTGGATTGAATTCTTGCATTAACTACATCACTGGATACTCTGACATCTGCAACATTTCAATGGAAACGGGGTATCAGAGCAGCTAGTGACTATAAACACAACTGGATCTGATCAGGAGAAAGCTAAGATATTGGGACATTACTAAGGTTTTTGAAAGTATCACTGTAAGGGATTTGTTGTCACATCACACAAAATCTAATCCTGTATCATTTCCCAATATTTTTTTCTTTTGCTTTCATGCTTGGCTTATTGTAGCTGTAGTTATGGGACAAATCAGAAATATATGAACATTTGAGACGCTGCATTTGGAGAAGAAATCATCAGCCTATAACGTGGCAGTCTTAAAAAGCCCATAATGATGATACTGGAGCAAAGCCTTCTGGGTAATGAATAAAGCAGTATGATGATGCAATAGCCGCAGTGTACTACAGACAGAGAGAAACACGCTTTAGAGCAATTTAAACACAGCTGCTGATAGACCAACCAGACGGTAATAACATAGTAGAGTATCTACTGCACGGCTCTTTTCCATTTGGGACTTTTTTTCACATTTACACAACCCTAAAGGACATATTTTTAAGGAGGAACACAAAATCCCATTGAAGAACCTGTCACGAAACTTTTCCAAAACCACAGAATCCAACCCAAAGCATTTTGCACAAATCTCTATAGAGGACAATTTGATTGACAGCATTCCTGGCTAATGACAGCTTTTCCATTGCTTACTCCCCACATCCCACAGGGCATGTCCTGGACAAAGGGGGGTAGTCAACCTTCATCCACATGTAATGTCAGCCTCCCGCAAGTCTTTGCTGACTGACGACCTTCAGCTCATGTGGAGGAGTGGTGGGTCTATTAGGGTCATGTGATTCCTGAATTCACCTGAGATCGTGGGAGAGATGTCAGAGGAGGTGCGCCTCTGGGCATGATGGGAGGTCAACTGCATCAGCAACATGCCAGCACAGCAAAACACTTTTGAGACAGCAAGGGGCACCAAACTGAAGAAGGAGACAAAGAAATCTATATTTTGTTGCAGAAGCATTGTGAGACATTGGATGCAGAAATGCCATTTGGAATGCGAACGCTTGCAAAGAACTCTGCATGTTTGATGTACACACTTAGACAAAGACAAATGAGACACGACAGGGAATAGAACCACAGAGCTTGTACTGTGTTAGCGACACAACATGAGTGTTTGTGACTGCTTTGTAAAATCACAAAGAAAAGAGCTGATGGGAGAAAAAGAGAGCTTGATACAGTAGAGGTGTAAGCAGCAAAACCTGATGTATACTGTAAAATCATTACGAAACAGAAACAGGGTTGATGGAAAGCGGTATAGGAGAGAAAATAGGAGGTTCATACAGTAGATGTTGAAGCAGACAGCACTTATGCATAATATTATGACATGCTGACTGGGGTTGGGCAACAGCCAGAGGCAGACGGCTCACAGGTCAACTCCTCAGTACAGATAAGAGCTTTGTTTGTCTGACTGCCCATCAACATCTCTTCCCTACCTCCATCTTTTCACACTCGTATCAACTGTCACTCCCACACCAAAGACTTACCATTTCTCAAGCCAGGAGGCATGGCACAGTAAAAGAGTTGTTTTTGGACAATAAAAGTTTGGAAGTGTATGATCCACTAGTGGTGTTTGCTAGGCAAGTATCATATTAGCTGCTTATACTTCATGTCTTCATGGATCTAGACAAGTTCACTACAAACTATGTGCCTAATCGAACATTTTTCTTAAAAATTTCGGACACAAGAAATACAGACAAAAGCTTGTGTTTGAGAAGTTTAACTCATTGAAGCGTGTATGAAATGTATAATAATTATATTAAATTATTATGTAGAATTATATAATATATAATTTTTAATCTGTTAAAATACATTTCCTCAGTTCCTCATAAAACCTACCATATTTACATAAACAATATAACTACCCAATCCCCCTGTGGATCCATAGTGCACATTGAAACATACATTGCCACTGGAAACATAAAATCATTGCATTCTGTGAGACTATAGCTTAACTGAATATCTGCATCCTTGCAGGAACAAATCTCCTCAGAGATGCTGGACAGGGTGGAGCAAGAAATCCACATTTTACTTCTAGTTTTTAAAGGGGGTTTATATGAACAGAGATGCTCTGCTGAGTTAGAGCACCATCAGGGTTTTCTAAAGCCACTAATGACAAAAGCATTCACAGCATGGAGAGTTATAGACTGGAAAACCAAGCCCGGATATTTGCTGTGGGTTCTGAGGTGGCAAAGAAAGTAGGGAAAAAAGAAGGAAAAAGTGTTGAATTTAGTGAAGAGAACAGCAATACAGCCACGTTTATACAAGTGTTTTTGTTTCCACAACAAGTGGCGAAATGACTAATGTAGAATTTAAGCAAATAATGAGGTGCAACGTAGCTGGAATATCTAGATGGTGTTGACTGATTCTTTCACCTATTACACTTCTTAATATACTGCCAATGGTCAAATGATTATGCAGTAGTACTGCTGAAATAATGTTAGGTAACTGAAGAAAAGTTTTGTGGTCTTCTCTTTTTATAAAGGGAATTACATTTAACTGCTCAAAATGGGCTAAATGTTTGATAAATGAATCCCTTGTTCCCCTAACTGCAGTAAAGCCACTTTAACACAGTGAAATCCATTTGTGTATTACTACATAAAGTTACTGACAATGCAAAAAGAAATAATACAACATACCATATTATTTACTAACATTATTAAAATTAACAAATGACTAGTACCTTTACAGCTTTTTTAAGTGTCATAGATACAATTTCCATCAAATTTTTATAGATTTCAGAGTGATTAAACATGCAATAGCACTTAAACATGACATCACAGTGACAGAAAAGAAAATCGATTTCATGGTGGCACAAGCAGAGTAGTGGAGAGCTCTGGGCACCACCACACAGACATCTGAGGGGCAAACTAACAACAAAGGCACATTTTTATCCCAGGGGTATTTGATTTCAAAAGTACATTTTACCATATATACATTTTATTTTATTGTGTTATAAAGTCACCTTAATGCTTGCGCTACATTACAATTCAACTTTGACAAATGAGCACAAGAAAATAATGAGCACAAGGTAATTATGATGAGATAACTGCCTTGTGCCCAGCTGTCAATAGTAAATATTGATGTAGTGCAAGCATAAATCATTAAATAAAACTTCTCATTGTATATTGATGGTTGTCTTTTCTTTCACCAACACACAAACTATAAACACAAAGGGCAGAATTGTGCACTGTATAGTAAGTACATTCCAGATATTTAAACCTCTTACTAAAACACTACCTGCTCCCTTCACAGGGGAAAGAATGTTGGACAAGAAGAACACACAACACACTAAACCTCTCCAAACTTATGGGATGATCTCTTTAATGACAACAATAAAGCTCTTCTCCTCCCGTCTATTCCACAGTCCGCCACCCCTGGCAGCACCCCACTTTAAGGTTAACTGTATGGTTTGTGTGCACATTTGTGTCTGTCAGACAACTGTTGCCATGGAAAGTGTTTGTGGCCTGTCCAGTGCCCCTGGGAACTTGTGTTCATTCTGTTGTGATAAGTGATGGTGTGGGAGAATGAAGATAAGGTTTGTTACCAGTCGCAGCTCATCTCCCTTCAGCTTTAGCTCTTTAAATGTCTGAGGCTCCCACTAGCCTGCTAACTATAGAGAATGGTTGCATTTTATTTTATTTTTTACTTGCCCTACAGCTTTCAACAAGCTTCCCCCGAATTGGGATCAGAAAATCTTGCAACCACAGCAGTTATTGTTTTGATATATTGAACTGTTTGCACATAACGCATCAATAAATCTGTCTGCAAGACATGTCAGACAGAAATTACAGCAGTATATTGCCAATGTTCAGCATATTTAAATAAAACTTATTTCTGTTATGCCAAGAAGATACCTTTTAGGAACAGCATCACTTACTGTATGGCCATTAAAAGGTATTTCTGTTTAGAACTTCAAAATAAATTAACAAATTTTGCCTGTTTTCAAAATTTCAACAATTTCCACTCAAAATGATATAAATATTTCACAAACTGCTTGCATGCATCCATGCACGTACATGTTTACAGCAAGCTTCATGCATTAGCAATCACTCTCTGACAAAGTCGAATCATTGCCGGAAAATCAGCTGAAGTGAGAGATATACAGGGCACACCCACAAAACCCACACAAACAGACCACAGCTGATTGCAGCATGGCCTCAGAAGAGCATCCATTAGAGCTGGTGTTCCTCACCGTGTCGTCGTAAAACATGCGCTCCCACACGAGGGTGGAGGTACACTGTGCACGCAGTGGTTTTAATTAAGTCCAAATTTCTGATCATTCTATTGAGTAAGGGAAACCTTGACTGATTCCAGCTGCTGAGATGACTTCATGCTCAGTGCTCAGGAGTTACCACAGGACCTCATGACTCATCCAGGTTACGCCTTTTTAGCAACAACCCCAATTACCTCACACAACTATCTGCTCCTGCTCATTAAATTAACTCTGACAATGACACATTAGAACCATAATCAGCACCACACACAGTCAGAATGCCACTGGGAGACCATCATTAATCTCTGGACAGAAAACAGTTGAAACTAAGCGGATTCTAGTGACTTTTAAAATCAGTTGACATGAAATGGAGAAATGAACAAAAATATGCTTAGGTCCTATTCCACCTCAAAATCAAAAGAAAATTTAAAAAGTTATTTTGGCAAAATAGTTTTTTTAGTGTGAAATAAGACCCATACACGCTCTTGACAAGTTTGATGAGCCACAACAAAATGTGAAGCAGCGGTTAGCATAGAAACTTTGAGTCAGTACACTACAAAGACAAAAATGTATGTATTTGCTTTGTTATAAAGGACCATTGTGTGGCAATGAGGCAAGTGCACTTACATGCATTGTCCTGTAGAGGGGGTGGAAGGCAAGTTAACAGAGCCTGACCTTTCTAAAGCCTCTAACTGAGCGGTGACCTCATTCTACCTTTGAAGAACCACAGAACCACTGCTGAACCAATCAGAGAAGACATTTGACATCTTGATATGGATTAAAGCCCATCTCTACAGTTCTCTTTACATTTGCCACAAAAACAACATCCCTGTTAATGTTAACCAGATCTGCCACACCACACATGCAACTTACACGCTCATTAGTTTCCTCAAATCAACCATAAGTGAGCACAAACAGTGAAAACACACAAACATATATACACACACATCACGACAGATGTGTAATCAATACATGAGTCTCTGAAGTTCAAGCACAGGGCAATAACCTCTCTTCACTGTCTTCATCTGATTCACCCTGCCAGGCAAACACACTGTCTGCATGCAGTTATCTACCTAACTGTGAAGTGATGTATGACTTTATCATCTCCAAGACTCATTTCACGCCTCAGTTCTCTAAAACACTGAAGTTCACCGTGTCACTGTTTTCATTAATACATTTTAAGCTGTGACGTTTTAAACAGACTTGAAAAGTTGCTTTAAGCAACACTTCATTAACATAAACAACAGTTTTTATTTTACATTACAGTCAAAGATTTATTTGCTATTTATGGCACATAGCACTAGGGGGAGGGGATTTACATTCTATACCATGAATTTGATGGCGCATGCAAAATTTTGACCATCAAAATGCTCTATAGTCAATCTGGATTAAAAGCTAATGCTAGAATGACAAGCAACCAAAATATAATCTTTCTCTTAAATAAACTAATAATTGCTATAATAGCAAATGCTGAGCTGAATGTTTGTAGAACAATAATGGTATAGACGTAAATGTTTAAAGTTGATTAATACTTGCTCACTGGTCCAATTCCGGTACTCCAGTAAGTCAAGGGCTCATGCTGAGTCAATATGATTTATTTGACACAAGTGAATAAAGTGTGTCATGCAGGAAATGGGTGTTAGTCACTGAAGGTGCTGGAATTGATGCTGCTTCAAAGTAGCATGTAAGTTTGAATGATGATTTGGTGTGCGGGGTTAGCTGGGGGGTCTCTGATGCATGTTAACTTTCCTTTTCAAGCATATCTTTACCTTTTTACAACCTTCTCTCCTCCATGGGTCTCCTGATGGATCAGAGACCCCCTAACTGACTAATAAAGATTGCTTTGGGTTACCGAGGCAACTTCTAGCCCCTGGTGTACATGACCTTTTGACCCCACTGGGATCTTGGGTTTCTACCTGCAGCACAGGGCGTTGTGTAAGGTTTAGCCTCTGTGTTTGTGTGTATGGAGGTGAAAGCTTATCCCAGGGCTTCACGACCCCTCAGGGGCAGGAAACGAGAGACAGGAAATTTAGGATTATGTCTTGACGATACAAGAGAAAAATAAGCAGTATGTACAAGCTGGCTGAAAAACCTCAGCTAAATTTGAGATTGTGTTTGACTATGTGACATATTGGGGCACTGTTGCATGATGGGAATTAGAATAAGTTTTGGCAACTAAATATGCTATAAAATTTATAGAGTATTGTTATGTATTCTGTACTGTATATCTAAGTATACAGTTGCTAAGTTGCTAAATGTAAAATGTCCGGTCACCTGTTACTTTATGATGAAGGCTTGTTCCATTTAAAATGGATGAACGTTATTATACTAATTCAGTTTTATCTCTATTTCTAGAGTACATATGCAAATCCCACAGCAGTAAAATGTTCAGTACGCTTCCACTAGAAAACTCAGTCCATAATCATTCACAGACCAGCAGTAGGGCGACACCAAGACACACAAAGCAGCGAGTGAATGGAGGGGTGTGGTGCGGTATGTATTATACATGACTTAAGAAATAAATGATGAACTGAGGGGAGACTCTGTCTGTCTGTCTGAAAGAAAGAAACAACCAATGAGGGAGGAGAGAATGTGACAGAGACATCCTGTGTCTCATCCCAAAATACATTAGTCATCCACGGCTCCCCACAGCAACTAAACCTCTCAATTATGCCCCATAACTAAGACATGATTGATGACCGGGCTTCAGGGATCATGGGATATTTTTACCTCCATGTAAAGGCAGTTGTTTTTCTCCAAGCTGACGTGATTCTGACCCGCCACAGTTCTGAAACATAATTTATTTTATGTTTGTAAAACTCAAGTTTGGTAAAAGTCTAATCTTCAGCACCTTGGCTAGGGGTAGTTTTGGCTCTCAGGGGCAGCTTACTCCAGCATAGATTTATTTCCTGCTGGGCAGGAAGCTTTGTGATGGTAACTATGGTAACCTAAAGTTATGGTAAACCTAAAGCTAACTCATTGGCTTATGTTGGACTCTCATCAGAGTTAAACTACAGGAGGACAAGCAACAGTAATGACTACAAATTAGTAACATTGTTTTTATAATGAACAAACTTCTGATTATTCCTCCTGCCTTTTCCAAACAAGAACCATGGTAATACCATTTTTATTCACAACTGTATAATATATCCATGATAATATATCTACTGCACAGTACAAGCAGTACATTAAATGAAATATGCTATATGTATATTGCAATCAAACAGTACCATGGTATATGGCACAATCTGATGGTATTACTATCATTGATCCCTGGTACCACCAAAGTACAATTTTGTAAACATTCTACTTGATATACCCTACTCAACCCTTACATGTTTTTCACTGTCCAATCTAATTCAGGTAGAAGTGAATTAAAAGCCTTTTCACATCCATTATCAAGATGCTGTTTTGATTCATCAAATAAAGGGTAAACATTTTTCTTCTCACTTCATTTACTCAAAATTAGACCTAATTGAAATAAGGGCTCTTGATATATTTGTCACAACAATAGCCATTCCCACTTAAAACCGCTGACCTAAATACACACACACTCCCACACGCACTCTCCTACGAGATGTCTTTGTCTAGTTCAAAACCAACTCACAGCTCTGTCGATGGCTTTGTGGGTTGGTGTTTCTATAGCAACAGGCGAGAGCTGCGCATGGTGGCGCCAGAATTCCCTGGCCCACACCAGTGAACATGGGCGTAAGTGAGGGACCCCCTACTGAATATCTAAAACAGTTCCCCCATGACACCCCACAACACCACACAGATTCATGAAATGCAGTTTGACTCATATTTATTATTAACTGACTGAACGCCCTGTGTTTTGTGGAGCATTCTCAAACATTTCACGAACAAGACACAGCTCAGATATTGAAAAAGCATTAAATGAAACCATTTTAAAAATAGTTTATGTATTTTGTGTGGGCTCAAGCATTTTCAGTACATTCCCTTAGTGCAAAACAAAATCTGGCACCTTTATGTCCCTACAAATCATTGCGCAAACCCCAGGGATCTATGGCTAGTTTAGCATGAGCCCTAACTGTAAGTCTTTATTGAGGGGAATGCTTATTTGTGTAATCCTTTGTCATGACCACATACTGGAGCCAGTGTAGAGCTTTACTGGAGGTAGAGTTATGTCTCCTGTCCAGCATATAGGGGATTGAACCCAATGTAACAGGAACCCAAAATAAACAACCACCAGCAGACATGCAGATATGGCTACATTATATGAGGGTTACAAATCACTTTGTGACACCTTAGCTTGATTCTGAACCCTAGTGAGTGAGTGCTCTGCTGTCGGTTGCTTACAAAGACAGCATCTTAACTAAAATACAACCTCATATGTGACTGATTTGGAGCATCTCTATGTGGCATACAATTAGTGATCTTGATTAATTAATTTAAAGAGTTTGATGTTGTTAGCATGCTAAACTAATGGCGTGAGACTCTTACTTGGCTCTCAACCAACAGCTCTTTCATTTTTTTATGAATGTAGTAAGCTGCTATATAATATGTAGGAAAAATGTATAGTCAATTATTGTTTAATATAGACATTTCTGTCTAATTTTTGACATTTCTGAATTATGGGTGAAGTTGTTTATTCAGATCTTGGTGCAACCCATTTTAAACAGCTAACTAGGTTTTGAAACAGAACCTGCATTTTATAATAGAAAATTATCAATACACCAGAAAAAGTAGTTTAACTAAGTCTGACTAAAAGATTAAAATACCTCCCTGCTTTTATAGGTGGTCTAATTACTTTACAAACAGTATAATCAAATTGTTGCTTTGGGTGCAACTTACTCCAATGGATGTAAATTTTAGGATCCAGCAATAAACGGGATCATTTTCATGAATCAAAGTCTCTGTATGTGGGAGACAAACGTGACTTTTATTGCACACAAAAACCTGATACAAAACACAAGGAACTGACTGTGTAAAGACTACTGGGGGTCTGATATAAAAATCTGCATGAAAAGTGAAACTGTAATGTGTGAGGTAATGAATTGCTACTGTATTACGGAGCGCATAACATACATGTAACATACATCTATTAATACGCCAAAACATTACATGAAATGCCTTCCTGTAGCTCAACTGGTAGAGCATTGCGTTAGGATTGGGTTCGATCCCAGGGAACACTGATAAAAAAAAGTATACGTTGAATTCACTGTAAGTCGCTTTGAATAAAAGCGTCTGCCAAATGAATAAATGTAAATGAAATAAAAAAATATTTCACAATCATCACTATTAATATCGCACATATTTAGAACCAGGGATTTAGTAGAGGATAAAACATGGTTTTGGTTGGGCTAGACCAAGTTACCACCTAACAACCTTCCTAGCAACCATCTAGCAATGCCCTAGCAACTACATAGTAGCATGTTACCAATCACCCACATTAGCAATACTTTGGCCTCCTCCCAAAAACCATTATGGTGGTGAGTTCTGCAAGCAGCACTTACAATTTTTTCAGCAATATAAAATACATTTTCTAATTTGATTTCATTTAATTTGTGGCAATGATGTGTGATTGATATTCTTCTGGAAATTACCTGAATTTAGAATTTCCTCATTAATCCTTTATCCATAATGCACTGCATTTATCTTATTACAGAAATGTGATGAGCAGAGGATAAATGAGAAAAAAGAAAAATTGTGCTGAGCTACACTTCGTTTCCATGCCAACACACATACCTGAGGAGGATATATCAGACGACTAGCCGGGAAAGAGCACATGACGGTTTAGGTAACTGAGCTCTCTGCTTAGAGAATCTGTCTCACAGTTAAAAGTCTCCAGGTACAGGCTACATGAATGTATATGCATGTATGTGTGTGTGTGTTCTTGTTTTACAACCATTGTTGGGACCTTTGGTCCCCACAAGGATGGTAAGTCACACACAGCTACATTGTGTCCAGCCAGCGTTCTCCAGGAGGGAAATTGATTATTTTACATTAAAAATGTAAAAATGCAAAAAGGTTTCTGTGAGGGTTAGGGGTTAGGGTTAGGTCTATAGAAAGTTCCCACAAAGCATTGTAATCTAGCTTGTGTGTGTATGTGTGTTTAATTCTAATAAGCTGCATGGCATTCATGTCACCCTAAATCAGTCATAAGACTGCAGAGAAACAAAATATTGATCTGAGGTTGCTCTTTTAGAATTTAGCAGGCTAAATAATTCTCATTTGTATTTCATACAATTATCAACTGTCTCTGATGTTTCTGCTACAATCGCTAAATGCTGACATTTAGTATGATTAATGCAGAATTTACTGGCAGGATAATTTGGTTTTAGAATCACTTTATGATAAATGATAAATTCTGATCACAAACATTGTCTTGGCAAATTGAGCGCAGTTGGGGTCACTTTTATTACTGTAGAGGTGTGTTCCAAACACGAGATTTCTAGTTTTTTTTCCACAAAATAAATATCTAATACATGTCTTTTTTATCAAACAAAATGAATTACAAATTAACCACCTAAAATGAATGAAAAAAAATGATGCTGTTTTTCTTCTATGTGATTAATATATGCCGACTTGTGCTTTACACTCCTCTGTCCAGCTTCATGTATTTGCTCTAATGAGCTGATAACATTCATGGCCTATCTGTGCACTTAGTCACCTTGGTAACTCAAGACAGATCCCAGCATGATGCCCAGAGGAACAGAAGCATGGACACAAATACAAATCAGCTGGTCATTTTAAACCAGTCAGTGAAGAAGAGGTCATTCCAAACCAAACCAGACAAAGACAAACCTCAGGAGTACAGCAGACAGTGTGCCAAATCAGATATCATCAAAGCTGAGGAAAAATGTATTTGTTTGATATATAAAGATACTAAACATAGACTGTATTTGATACATGCAGAGGCGTAAGTGTCATTTTAACTTAGGGGTGGACAACCAATGTGAATAATTTTTTGACTATTCATTGTACAGACATTTAGCCAGGAAATGTTATTGGTTTTATTTCTGTGGCATTGTGTTGGTCATCTGTGCCACCCTCAGTGAAATATCTCCCAAAATTCACAAATGGGATCTGTCCCTGAATCCATCCATCCAGGAAACCCACACAGACATTGAGAACATGCAAACTCCACACAGAAAGGCCTCCTGGTTGAGCCCTGGCCCTGAATCCATTTAATAAAACAGCATTTAGTGTAACTGAAATAGCTACACCTAACATAAGCTATAGCTAAGCCCATACAGAATCTGCATATCCCATGCCTCATGCGTTTTTCTTTATCAAATATTATGGCTAATGTAGTTTAATATCTTATTCGTTTTTAGTTTTGTATAGTATTATGTTGGATTTAAACTGTAATCTACTGAAGTAGCTATTTCTTTGATTTCAAGTGCTGTCAGCAACCGCAGGTTTAAGTACTTTCAAATGTGTACTGCTTGACTGTAAACTTTCTCACCTTGCAGTGACTGACTCAGTGTCTGTTGACAGCGATTCCCTATCAGACTAAACCAACACCACAGGTTAAGAGAGGGCAACTTCAAAGCTTTGCTGATAGCTACAGCAAACACAGCTCATTTCCTCTGTAATTTCCTAGTTTTGTGTCCACATACACTTAGACCCATATTCTACACACAGCTGTAGCTAGCAGAAGGAAAGCTGCATTCAGCAACATCGGGTGTCCTGACACAGAAATTAAGCCACAAATGCAAGGGGCCCTTCAGGGGAACACAGTCAGCTCTATGATGGGGATTTAAAGTTGGCACATAAGGCTTCAAAATGGCTGCATCACTGCTCACTGGGAGGCCTCAGACTGATAACAAATCAAGCATGAACTAAATGCTTCAACTTCAACTAATTTATATTATGGCCAGAGAGCCCTATAACTGGCTTATTTTATAAATAAATTGTTTTAAGTTCTTACATTATAAAAATACTCTACAGACAGCAAACAAACAGTTAAAAAGTACAAAACTTGATTGATAAACACTTACCCATTGACCAGATCGTCATCATCAACGTCTACATCATCATCATCATCTTCATCTGGTTGGCTCTTTCCTGTCAGATTGCCGTCGCTAAGGTAACCAGACTTGAGGTCAGCCAGGTCATCATCGCCAGAGTCCAGGCCCTCAATAAGCTGGATGATCTGTGTTGACGCACGGATCGGCAGTGAATGGGGGGTGACCCCAGAGGAGGGGGCATCTCCTGCCTGCAGACGAGGGCTGGACTGACCATGACGCCAGGAGAGGGGCGATGAACGGTTGGACAAGCTGGAGATGCTGCGAGCGTTGGTCTCATCGCTATCGTAGCATGTGTTGCTCTCAATACAGCTAAAAGACAACAAAAACAGAAGATGGTAAACCCTAGTTAGTAAAATACGTGTGTGCAGTCTCTCATTTGTGTCATTGGTAAGTGATACATCATCCCTGGGGATGCTGGGAAATATAAAGCTAAAACAGCTCTGAGGATGTCTAATTTCCTTTTTGCGTGCCTTACACACCGCTCAAGCTTTCTACAGGAAGTGAATCGCACACACACTGACCCCTCAGGCCCCTTTTTTCTGATTTTAAAATAGTATGTCAGGGTTTGGCCAGCTGGAGAAACTGGCTGACCTCTTGTCGCTAAACCCTCATCGGGATAAACTCATATCCTATCCTTAAATCGATTTTAATGCTCTTATTTTGTATCCAGGTGTCCAGGTTTTGTTTTTAAATTTTTAAGCCACCCGGATGGATCTAGATTATTTCCCACTGTCCTTGAGTTCAACTTTCAAAGCAGAAAAGCCTTTAGTTGTTGAGCATGCTCTATTTTAATGGAATGTTCCAGGTTAAATAATTGACAGCATCTGTTAACCACTGTCAATCACCAAAGAAAGACATTTTGTCTTGTGGCTGTACTTATGATAAAGTGAATTTGAATGTTTTTCTCAGTGCAATGCCCTGCCCCATAGACTCCTGTTCACAGGAGTCTTTACAAACTAAAGTTAAAATTATTTTGAGCAGTAATCGACAGCATGCAACACACGCTGCTAACAGAGCTTAACTTCCTTTAAACTGGCTTCTTTAAATACCCACAATGCACTGCACATTTGTGTTTACACAGAAATTTATGACAACCACAAATTTGAATTCACAGGCATTTTCCACAAAGAACAAAGGGTTAACTAAAAATTGAGCAAAAACGGCAGAAAAAACAATAGGTTTTAAAGCACTGACAGGAACATGAATTATCTTTTGACAATGACAGACACTTCTGTTTGCCTGATTGTCATACTGAATAATAAAGATGACTAAAAGGCAGTTATTAGCGTTCCTTTAGTCCTTCAATAGACTTCTGAGAATAGTTCAATCAGAGGAATAGAAATCATAAAGAGCAGAGCATCTTGCTCAAGCAGGGATTATGCAGTATAAGAGTTATAAGGCCACAGCATACAGTAGGCTCTGAGTTTTGAAGGCTTTTTCAGTGCATTACAAAGTCCCACTTGAAGCTTGCCTGCTCTTGAGACGAGGCATTAGTGTTTATGTGCAGATGATGCATTAAATCAGGCCAATAATGTTGAAGTTTTAATAGAATGACTCTGTAGCTGCTGAGACAGGGTAATTGTAAACCAGAAGGCAGTGCTAAAATCACTCACTCAAACTAATATACTCAGACTAAGTGAAAGATAGACACTATACCAACACTGTACACTTATGGATCCCCTAATGCATGCAGGCATTTGTTTTGACCGTACATGCATGGCTTACAGAAACATGTTTACTGTACGTACAGAGACCGCAACATTTTCTTAATTCGATTTTTTCCTGTTTTCTGGTAAAAATACCAAAACATTGTGTTTTTAGAAAATAGTAATTAGGTTTAGATGTGTGACATCATTAGCAAATATTTATTTTGTAGTTTTAAGTATAAAACTCATTAAATTTGGTTGAAATACTATTAAAAAAACTATTTGCCACCGTGGTAAGAAAAATAAAATGAAAATAATCCTTAATATTTTATCTTATCTTGTGTGATATTGTTTAGGCTATCAGGCCAGGAAACTCACACTGTTCACATGAGCATCAAGTCTCAAGTCTTAGCGCACACTAAGCCACAGCTCTGACATCTGTTTAGAATGTTACACAACATAAAGTATTTTATGTTTAGTTTCCAGGGCCAAACCCTCTCCAGGCCGATTGGATTGTGATGCACCATTAACAGCTTCCTTGACAGCTGCAACATTCTTCCGCTTGGTGAAGAAAACTCACTGCTTCTCTAAACAACACAAAACACAGCCACTAGCTCTGACAACCAACACAACATGAAAGCCCTGTTGAAGACCTGAAGCATCATGTGTTGCTCTGTGATGAGAGGGAAACTCATCCCTTTGCTGTGGTTTTTTGTGTGTTTGTGGACCTTGGAAGGAAGGAAACAACAGAGGTGCTGATGTGAGAAGGACACAAACATCTGCTGCTCTGTTTCATGACTGTTGACTGCCCTCAATGTTTGGACTGTGTTCATTTGCACAAGTGTTACCAAGTGTCTGACACTTTCCATGACAGGCTACAAAACAGAACAAAATTGTATGGCGTTCATTTTATTGCAACTCCGATATCAAACTTTAAAAACAGTTCTGATACATGTTCATTATTATATAGAAATAAACATATTTTCCAGAGTACTTGATTGTGATTGGCTAACCGCTGCATTCTGTGATCAAATGTTTTAACACTAAACCATCTGAACACTTGAACACTGAACAATGTATTGTTGTTCCAGGCAATAAATTTTGCAGATAGACATGCTAGTTTTCTGTCTCTTGTATAACTCCACAGTTCCTTGCTTTACAATTTCTATTCTAATATATAAGGCTGTTTATTTGGTAATTGTGTAGTTAAGGGGAAAATGTACAGTCAGCAGGTAATTATCTCAAAATGAATGCCCTCAGGGTAATAAAAGACAAAACTAAATTAAAACATTATTACAAAAAGTCAGTAACTGCAAGAATAAGGGTCTGACCATACATTTCATACCCTTCCTCCATAAATAACTTTATTAAAAATAAAAAGAGGTAAACTACCTAACCCCACCCATATTAAAGAACATCTGAGGACGCCTAGATGCCTGGTTTCTGTACCTGTGGCTGAGGTGTGACCCCCGCAAGCTAGACATGGTATCTTCCAGGTTCTGCCGGAGGTCGAGGACATTCTGAACAGTGCGTTTCCTCTGGGACTCGGGGTCTGCAGGAAAGAGAGAGAGGATGGGAAGTCTGTTAATGCACACATTTAGCATAAACATGGTGATGTGGCCGCACATACACAGACATACACTAACACACATGTGAAGACTTGTGGACTAGAGTCAACAAAACATTAGCACATATCTAGTGTGATATTGAGTTTTCAGTTTTCAGGAACATCAAACAAGCGGCTAATCCTCATGCTAGTGGAGTGCAGAGCGAGGGAACGGTGGAATATAACAGCTCAGCAAGCGGGCGGCTTCACAGGCAATGCTGGAATGAATTAAACATTACGTTTCCAGCTTGGCCAACATGTCAAGAGCACTTTGAGCTACTGTACCAGTGAGTTCACTTAAACAGGACATTAGTATTTATAAAAGGTCCTCTTTCAATTTAATTGCTTTCTTTATTTAGGTAAATGTGCTTATACAGATTTATTTGACATTCAAGCTTAAAACTAGCAGGAAGTGCATTATACATCTTGACTCTGACTGTTTGAAAACTGCTGACAGCGCAGGAGCTGTTTCGTCTTATCAGCCTCCCACCCTAAACAAAACAGTGCTGTCCCAGTGTGCGATCATGAAACCACACGACGCTGTGTTTATAAAGAAGTCCCTCTGCAGTTATCAGTATATAACCTCAAGGCCTGTCAAATTCATTTACTGCCACTCCAGGCTGACTGAAGAACAGTGAGCTATACATACAGCACATTCACCATCACTGATTTCTTTCATATCTCAGTTGTTTCTTCTAGAGAGCAATGAAAATAATAGAGATGACTTTTTAAAAGTTTGCCAGGATATCAGTCTGCAACCAAATGTGATATGTGACATGCAGTGGAGGATCATTCTAAAACCTTCCTGAAACATTGTAACAAAACAGTTAAAAAAAATCTTACCAAACCTTACATATTCTCTCAATTGAACAATACAGCAGCCTGACACTGTGGGCTCTGACACACAGAAATTTAGTAAAACCAATCAATCAAATCAAAGCTAGACATTTTAGCCAGCTTATGCCACTTTTGTGTGCAATACACATCAGACAGTCTTTGAGCAACCCTTGAGTGGACTCTCTGAGGTTGAGACTACCCTTACATGGTCAGGTAAGTCTCTACCTCTCCCTGCCACCTCTCATCCCTCCTAAAACTTCATCACTGGCACCATCTTGTGTGTTTCCCCTGGGGTGTGTTAATCCTAAAGCTTGACCAGTCAGCACAGCAGGACTCCATGCCAAACCCACTGTAATGACATCCAGACTGGCATTAGTCAAAACCCCAGTCTTAATTCACTTTAATCTCCACCATGTAGGGAACTGCCTAGCATGCACGTGCAAAAATGAACCTGTGTGTGTGTGTTTGTGTATAGTGGATCAGCACAACACATGTAGGAGGCCTGTGGTTTTGTGATGGAAATGGAGGGTCCCTACCATCACAGCCCCCTGTGGAGTGCCTCTTTATTCAGGCGTAATGTCATACAATGAGACTTATGAAACACAATGAGATTCCCAGAGAGGTTTAAATAAGCCAGAATCAGATTATAAGATCCTGTGGTTTTTTGGTCCGAAGCTATTTTAGCTTGTACACAACTGAACTACATTACTATCTGCTTTAGGATACCAATCATGACCCTTCTACACATTCAACTACATACACTGTGACAAAACTAATCAAGACTACATAGACATTTATGTTCAAGAATATAAATAATATTATTATAAAATATCAGACAATATTACAATTATCAATAAAAATTAAAAATAGCTTTATAATTGTCATGCCACTTGGCCATGTGTCTTGTTTTCTGTCTACCGTACAATATTAACATATAACATGGCTTCTTTGCCACATTGCACTGTTCACATATATATCTTAAACACTGAGCTGTGGTGCTTGTGTGGTACAAGGTCAAGTCTGGTTTGTATCATTTCTCACTGTGCCACACTGCAGCTCCCATCTTTATGATTGTCTCTTGAATCTCTTTAAAAACTGAATCTGGCAATACATTGAAATACATTGATTAAGCAATTTTTATTTGTTAGCATTGTGGAGCTTGTGTTGTAGCAGTTACAACAGGCTGCTATAGCCCACACTGAAACACCCCCTGACACCAGCAGGATGACAATGACTGTGTCTGCAGTCTGTGGCTAAAAGGACCATTAACTCCATGTGATAGCACAAAACAGGGCTCAGAGCATTAGACTGTGAGAGGGTAATTACCAGAAAATGGACAGATTTGAAACAACATGTTGAAGCCATTGCACTTTTTACACTGAAACTATGCACAGCCAATGTAATCCATCACTGGAGACTGTCACAGAGCTACACAGAATTGTTTTAAAATTCACTCTTATCCGAAACCAACACAACATTAGTAACCATAACCCTTGAGTTTCCTGTCAGTAATACCGGATCGCACATGGATTCCCTCCAGTTGGCGAGTGGACACATGTAAATTGTCCTAGTGGGCTTTGGTGTAACGAAAGGAGAGTGAGAAGATTGTTACACTTCCACCTACACGTCCATGGACCCCTGTGGGTCAGTCCAGCTGGTCAGTGCTGGAATGACCTTCGCAGAGATAGAGAGGGCATGAACCAGAAGTGTTTTCACCCTGACGGCTGGAGTCTCAAGCATCACTCATCTGGCAGCACCACTTGAGGCCTCAATAATGGTGAGAAACATGCTCTCGAAAACACTGTCACATTGATTTCACCATAAAGACGTGTGACGTATAGAAGAATTATTGATTTCAGTGGCTTTGGGAATTAGCTCAATAGTGAGATGATAGAGGCATTATATGCACAGGACCACTCTAAAGTGGGCCAGCTGTTCTGATTTTAAAGGTTATCTTCAGTGGTTATCTCCAGAGGTTATCTCTAGTTTCAAAGGTTATCCGCAGTAGAGGGGGTGTCAGATATAAATTTATTCAGTAATTACTGGAGGCATGCTAGTACAGTCAGATGATTTTTACCTGCCAAGTTGGGGGTGTGCTGTTTTAGTTAGGGTCAGTAAGCATCCATCTGGCAACCACCCAGAGAACCCTAGCAACTACCCAAAACACCCTAGCAACTACCCAAAACACCCTACCTCTTCGGCACCTCTGATTGTAACATTCCTTAGTGTTTGACAAAAATTAGACCCAATAGAGACGAATCAAAGCACAATAAATAAAATTAACCTGTGCATTGTTAATATATTTTTTTTTATTGTATATTTATTTTGTAATATGTATTTTACAACATTTCAATACATTTCACTCTTGATCTGACACCTGTAATAACCTATAATAAAAGTCTAGCATTTCTAATAAATAAAGCACTAACCCACAAAAGCATCAAGGAGGAACCAGTGCAATACATTAACCAGGTGTAAATTTTTAGGACAAATTGCCACTGGGGTATTACATGTGCTACCCCATACTAGGGCACTTTTTCCTTCTGCTTGGCTGAATCAGTGCTTTGAAGATTGGCACTCCATCCAAAATGCCCAAGAGTCACATTTATTTACTGAGCAGTGTAGTTAAAATCATATTAGACACACTAGAATCGACCACTCTAGGACAGCTCATTTCATTTGTGCATGACTTAAATCCATTTCCATCTACATTCATCTGGATGAATCTACCAGCAGAGCAACCCAAGATAGCAACAGAAAAACAATGAAAAACAGTGTTTTATCAGGTCATAGAGTATCTGAACTGTCGCTTTTGACATAATTCTGTGCAATACTGTTACGCTGATGAATGACTACAAGCTCTGAAAAAATCTGCTTTGTCCATGTTCAGTCATGCAACCTCTACAATTGCCTCTGATCTTTGGTCACATTGAACAGTGCAGTCCACATGACATTAAGTAATTATTAAGCGTTTTTTCCAAGCTCTAGCTGGTGTTTTTTGCACTGACGCAACTGTCTGCTCTGTGATCCAAAACGTGAATGTATTACATGCTGGGTACTGAAACAAAAGCCATCAGCTAGAGTGGAAGGGGGGTTACCACCCCAATCCCTTCTCTGTATCTAATCGATTCCAAGCGGTTGTTAAGCACAGCCCTCGTTTATGGTAATTAAAGTCTCCCCACTACAGGGGTACGGTTGACGGAAAGGTCCAAGCCTGTCAGACTTCCTGTTTTCCAAATCGGCCCAAGCCCAGAGGACCCAGCTGCAGCCGGGGCGAGGGAATGAGGAAATTAGGGATGCAAATTTCATTCTCTGTCGCAAGTATGTTCCCAGGGGGGGAACTAATGAATCAAGACTAGCTGGTTAAATGTGGAGAGGGGGAAACTCCAGTACACCTGCCACCCCCCTTTACACCCTTGTGTCCACGTGGGGCATGAAGAGAGAGTTAAAAGCAGCCGCAACTTGCGATCCAGCCTTTCTCTTTTCTCTGCCTATTCAGGGGTATACAAGTTGATTAAGGACTGCCTGTGTAAAAGGAGACACTGGAAGAATTCTAATGGTACAGGCTTTGAAAGAAAAGTGGCATCAGGCTGGCAGAGAAACTTGGTTGACGTGTTACAAAAATATACAGAGGAGAAAAACAATGGGTGGATGAAGGCTTCCAAGGGGTTGGAAAGACTCTACTGTATATCCAGCTGAACTGCCAAAAGAGAACACAATAAAAACAGCAAAGAGTGCTACATTTTAATGGAAAACATTGAGCCCACAAAAAAGTAGGCTACTTGTCAACAGCCTGCATTGACATGGTCACACCTCATTTAAAGGGGTTAAAAAATGGCTCTCCATCAGAGGAGGAAAGATTAACAGTAATCCCATAATTACAGTTGGCGTAAAATTGGGATTTGCTAACAGATTTATAAGGCCCTCACAAGTGGCCCTAGAACATGAACCATGATTTTATGGTGCTTGTTGTTCAGTAACATTTTGGATATGTAGTATTTGAAGTATCTGTTCAGAATTGGTAGTGATAGCTTGAATAACTGTTTATTATTGGTGTAATTATTCCATTAATTATGTCATTAAGTTGAGAACTGTTAAGAACAGCCTCAAAGAAAGGGTCAGTTAGATTAAATCACATATCTTCATAAAAAGTAATAAGTTTTGGATTCTAACGTAATGATCACATCTGGATTAGTTCCATATTCTTAAAATATCCAGAATAGGCAAAGCTCCATGTGAATGAACTGCAGCACTATATGTTACAGAGAACTAAATAGAAGTTCTAGAGTCTGAGATGTTGATTCACAGAATATCTAAGAGGTTTTGCCAATCAAATTCTACTGTAATAACAATACCAAAAAATTACCAAATTTTACACCAACTGCTTTTCATCTTTTGAATGCTTTACCATCTGAAACAAAGCTGCCATAGTGTCTCGACAGCACAAGGCTATAAGCCTGTCAATGTATTCCTAATGAGGACCTGAAGCATAACCTGTCAATAGAGAAGCTAATAGGGTGCAGAAGGATGCTTACTGGAACCATCTTCTGCCTTCTGAGAATGCTGTGCGAGCAGAAAGGTAAATGGTCTGTCTAAATGGACATTAGCAAGTGCTGACATCTTTTACAACTCTAATTTTTGGCTTTTTGGCTAAAATGGGCCACTATTCTAAGAGGTCATGTCTGAAGGCACTGTCAAACAAAGCCCAGTGTGACATTCTTATTTGGTCCGTTGGTCTTTACAAATGATGGACCATTTAAATTTATTATGATTTCCTTTTTAAGTTTCATTAGCAGGGCTGGGAAACAGATGATGTTGGTAATTGGGTTAATTAAGGTGCACTAGATGACAGGGATCTAAATAAGCCAAATGAACCCCAAAGGGACATTAATGCTGTTGTAGTTTAATGGTCTAGCATTGTGCCAAAGCAAAAAAACTGACAAATAGGAAGATCATTTTTTTAAAGGAATAATGTGGCCAAAATTTAATATTCTATCATTATTTAATCAGTTCATGTCATTCCAAATTCGTAAGACCAGCTTTATTCTGTGGAAGACGTCTGGGGCCATCAGTTAAAAGCATTATAAAAGTATCCATACAACATATGCATCACATTTCAAGAGGACTTCTTAGAATATTATAGCTGGAACACACATAGTTAAGTTTACTGAAAATCCTGATATCCACCCTAGTCGTGTTGTTCATGACAGTTCATAACACAAGTAGTAACGTCACTTTTATGAATAAGCTCTGAATGATTTGTTTTGAATCAGACCCAGTTTCAGTTCTCAATTGAATGCACTGATTCAATGATTTAGTTGCAGCAGTTAAAAGTTCACTGAGTGAAAGCTTTTGTACGACTATAAAGATTTGGAAAATAGGACAAAAATTGCTCAAACCATTTTTATGATTAAATTCTTTCTTTTCTGTTTTGAAATCCCTAATTTGAATGCATGACAATATATAGAAATGGCTATTCTTAAAAAAAAACTACCTTTGTGAAAATCATACAGATTTGGAACAACATGAGGTATGCCAAAATCATTATTACAAAACATGTTAAAAATAAACTGCAACGCTTATAATGTACACAAAGATTCTTGTTTTTTTAATGGGAAAGGTATAGTTTATAGGTTGCCATAATGCCACCACAAGTTTTTTTTTGCTTCATGTTTACCCCATGACTCAGTGTCTGTGTTTTATCCGGCTGTCTCTTCTTCTCCAGTCAGGGAGCTTAGAGACAAGGTTGTGACCTCGGCAACACGAAAACAGGAAGATGTGTACACACACAAACACACCACATCTGTGTATGAGGGCTCTCCTAAACAACAATAGAGCTTCTGCAGGTGCTTTAAGGATACGGTACAAGAAAGATCACAAGAAATAAGGATTCGAACAGGATTGGAATATCCTCACAAAAACACAACAATATCCTAGGGGAATAACTTCAAAAAACAGAAACCGGTGATGCAGTGCTCTTATCAGACTGGTGTTTTCTGAGAATATTGTAAAATGGCTTCCTTGTCTTGCATCACTCACCCCATCATCACATGATGCTGTTTGCGAAACCATCTAAGAAGCCATAAACAAATAGAATCAGAACAGCTGAGCAGTGCCAATACAGAGCGCTGCCAATAAAACAGACCTGTTCCCATGTCAAATCTGATTTAAAAGAGATATTCAGCCAAGAACAAGTTTTCTCATAACACTGAGACTGGGAAAACCTCAAAAAAACTCAGACTTAAACATCCACCCTTCTGGACACAAGTTTTGGGCCCCTAACAAACATTATATCTTTATTATTGTCTGTCAGAGGTGGATTGCTCCCTTTTGGTTAATTCTTCTCAAGGTTTTCTCCTGACAAAGGGACTCCCCTGTATTAAAATATTTTATGTTGAACAGCTCTTTGAGGACTGCCAAAAAGGTTATTTTTGATAATATGTATTGAGGTAGCTTGCCCAGTGGAAAAATTCATTGTTCAGGGGTTGCATCTACATAGCTTAATGGGAAACTTACTGGAGTTTTCAGTTATGCCTCATTAAAGTACCAGCTTTATCTAAGCAGCTTCTCCTAAAATTTGTTTCTTTGAGAAACAAAAAAAAAAAATCGACAAAAAAGTTAAATGTTGACCAGTAGGACAGTAGGAGTATAGATATAAAATTAAATAAAATTAATGTGGATGGCACAGTTAAGGTAATTTAATCCTTAAATAATTTGAATCTAAGTTTGAATTTAAAATTTTTATTCACATTAAAATATCTGACTTTTAATTGCAAACTTTACTTTGGCACAGTTTGACACAGTTTAGTGGGGTCTTTATTAAAGAAAAAATCTTAGCAGTAGAATAAAGCATATGTCACCATTTGCTCCTAATTTAATCTCATTTCTATGTAGAACAAACAATCGCTAAATAAAGAGATCTAATTTGTGGCGTTTATAGTCCATAGGTGCAGTAAAAAACTGCACCAAACGTAACCACAGTCACTTTTAATGCGTACGCCTGCATTGTGAAAACAGCTAAGGTGACTCTAAAAATCTTCTTAGATTCTTTTTTTTTCCTGAGGAGACGGTTATTATACACCACTTGACACCATCCAAGAAAACCAAAGAGGAAAGAAGTTTGGTGAGGAATCCCTACATACCCAGGGGCAAGAAAGTGTGAACTGGGAGTGATGCCGAGACAGCTGCATAGTTCATAAACTGTCTGGCACAGAGAAACCTCCAACACTATAGCAGCATCTACTGCAAACCTCTCAGGAGCTGGGTCAGATAGAGCCAGAGAGCAGGTCCACCCAGCTGTTGTCATGTCCAATCGCTACACCTATCACACCGGGAATTTATAGAGGAAAGGAGAGCAATAAAATAGTGCTCTCCCAAGTGGAGCGTACTACTTTCTTGCAGAAGAACTTTGCTTTACGTCTTCTGAAGCTCATGGAGACTATGTGACAAACAAAAACACCATAACTGCATGATGACCTCAGGCCAGAATGACCCCATCACACCATGGAGGTTCAACAGAGACCAGCTGTGGAACTGTAGACCGTGTGTGTGGGGGGAAACACAAGATCAACCACGTTCTGTCGCTTTGGGGCAAAAGATTGCTTTTAACAAGAGCTCTCCAGTCTTCTCTGCACAAAGCAAAGTTCTCAGACAAGGGAGGTCTGAAACTGAAATTGGTTCAAATGTGTTCTTCACATTCATTTTCACATTCTGAGGACACTTAAAAATCATACACCAATTACCTCTTAGTCTCTGTAAATCTGTAAAAAACTTCTACCTCCTATGAACAGGTGGTGCAATGCCAGAAACTTTTCAGATTAGATTCTATATCCTTAGATTAAATCTGGACAAAGCTGTGGGTGCTGAAATAATAAATTAAGAGCAGGTTGTCAATAGGACATTCAGGCAAATCTTTTAATCTAAAAATACCCATAAATCTAACATATGTGCAATCTGGTTGGATTTTATCATCTAGGATGTATCATCAGATGCTATATGAGCACTTTACCAAAATAATATCGTTTACAATCTCAAGACAGCTTTAAGTCTCAACAGAGAAACAAATGTACAGTACTTGGATATTTGTGAGGATTCAAATAATGTGTTTGAGGAAAGGTGTATTAAATATTAATCTTGATAAGTCCGCAAAAACCAACCTGTGCCTGTCTAAACCTCAACCTGATACCAGGGGACCAAAACATTAACTATTTAACTACAATATTTGTTAATAGAGAATCTAGAATGACTTTAAATGTTTTGTGCGAAGATGAGGCTGCAGCTGTTTAGTCAGCATGTTAGTGTCTTTAGGTTCAGTGACAAACAACACACCAGTGACAAGACCAGCAGTCTCACACAGACCTCTCAGCTGTGTTTACTCTCGAAGACCACTGGAGTTTTAAAAGGGTGAAAGCGTTCCAAATGAAGTTTCAGCTGAGCGTGTTTAACTATTGCAACATAATAGCTCTGTTCAGATAATTCTGTTCCTAAATGAAATGGAATATTGTGACTGCTTTTAAAAGCCATTCATACCCAGAAACTTTGTTAGTCGTTACTCACTCTTCACGTAAAAACTAAAGAGACTCTACTACAACTCACAATTAATTTCAATAGTCTGATGTTAGCATGTTGCTAAGTTAACTAAGTCGCTTTGGATAAAAGCGTCTGCTAAATGCCTAAATGTAAATGTAACTACCGTCTAAGAAGTCTGAATACCCAGAAAACTAATACAGCATGCCTGTCCTCAATAAGCCACACAAACAGGGGCATCATATATATCCGCAGTAAAGGCATTATGGAACAATATATGCAAGTAACAATTGTAATGTTTAAAAAATAATTATAAAAAATAACGTGATTAAAAAATAACTGGAAACTGACATAAAACAGGCTAAATGTGAATTCTGAATGTTTTAAGGGATAAACAAACACTTTTTTCATGTTGTATGCTTGTGTAATTGAGTGGGTTCTTTCCGCGCCGCAGTTTTGCAGACATGCAGAAATTCGATTAGGAGTTAGATTGCATTAGTCACACGCAGCATGCAGAGGCATGGAGATGCTGCTCATGACAGTAATTGCATTACAAATCTGTTGGGCGTCAAACAGTACACAAATCATTGTCTCTGTATTCACAAAATGGAGGTGGGTTGTATGTGTTTCCATGTCAACAGAGATGGATGAACCAAAACTTGACCTTTATTTGCCATTGCATGGTTCCTCTTTCTGTTCCTCTTTTTGATGTTTCTGGTCATCAGTAACTTATTATTGGTTTTGTTTTGATTCATTAACATTAGTGAATGCCACAGCTAACATGAAATAAAGAAACAAAACATTTGCAGCATTTAGTTAGCTTGGTTAAGTGCAATTACAACATTTTTTGAGTTGGGTATAAATGAACAGTTAATGCATTCTGAACAAAGTTGGATAATAAAGAATGGAAGACAGTGTGGTTTTAAATGTACATAGATTGATGTAGATTACCAAATGCTGCAATTGCTGTTTAGTGTTATTTCATAATAAACACATTAACAAATTCAACTGAATGCATTTCATGCAAGGGGGAATGTTTATGCATAACTGTTTAGGTATGAGGTGTTCATGTTAAAAGTTTATTTTGCATGTGTATTTTTATTGCATTTTGTAGTGCATAAAAACTGCACTACATTAATGGGTTAAATTGACAGCTCTACTTTATATGCATGTGTGTATGTTCGGTTTCCCCTGAGATCCACCATAACACAAGCAGACCTGCCTGAAAATAAACTCATGAGCACAGTGAGGAGGAAGCCTGCAGCATGCTGGGATGTCAATCAGCCAGACTTTAACCCTTAAGCCACTTTCCTGGCTCCACTCTCACAGACACACATAATAAACCACTGCATAGTGCTGGTTTCCTTCTGCTGGGGTGAACAGAGCCACTTCCTGTACATTTAAGCATTATCACTGCCCATCTGCTCAACGCACCAGCCTGTTTGGACTCACATTTATGTCCCATAATAACTGAACAATATCACATACAGGAAATGAGGAAATCCTGTGCCATGACTTACAAAGTGCTTCCAGGTCACTGTGCCTTGCCCTAGAGGAAACAGATTATGTTCATTGGAGTCTTCATACTAATTCAAGATAAATGCATTGTTTGGTCATGTAATTCTAATTGGGCCACCCATTTTGGAGAGCAGCACAAGCACAGAAAATCTCTGTGAATGAGGCTGTCAGCAGTAATCATGTCCAGAATCTACTGCACCACCACTGACCCAGCCCAACCAGTGCAGCTGAAAGCAGGCTGAGGAGGAAGTGTTGATGATGTGAAAGATAGAAGTAAAGTGCCTTTGGTATGGATGCTGTTGGGATGCTCTTGGCTGTAGACACACCCTACAACAGCAGAATGAGACACTGAGCTTAAGTTGTCTGAAAAAATGAAACCACATTATTGGCTAAGACCTCTTTTCATTTGTCTTTTTCAGCAGTGCGCATAGCGTATATATATTAGAAGGTAAATACAACACGAAACAGAATACACCATGCATTTAGTTTCCATAACATAATGCATTATAAACTGAACATTCAGCAGAAAAATAATGGAGGCCATGATGATTATCCATGTTGATTTTATCAGGATTTAATTGGATCATGAAATATAGGCTATGATGTTATTGGTTAATGTTATTTTCCACCAGCCTGTGCAGCCTTATATGCAAGCAGAAAGGAAATATTGTTTTTTCTTTTTCCTCTGCATTTACATTTAAGCATTTGTGAGATGTTTTCAAAGGATTTACAGTGGTATAAAATTATATCTGCATGTGTGCTACCTGGGACTTGCTTTATGCTTTACAGCAATAAACAGATCATACAAAGTATATCAGAGTAAATTTTGATTTTATGTAGTCTTTAAAGACTAATAAAGTTCAGTTTGATTCAGTGAAAGTGCAAAAAATTAAGCAGTAAGGAACAATTCTTTTCATTATCTTTATGCACAGTTAATCCTAAAATCCAAAGTCTGTGGTTGGGTTTATTTAAAAGGAGTTTTAGTCTGCAGTGTAGGATATTTCGTTTGGTAAGGCTCTTATCAACATATTGTAAAGAAGCATCTGTTGGGTTCCTTATACAGTATGGCAAATGCTTGTTTGGCGTTTTCTGCCTGATCTAATCATTGTCTTCCGGCTGGTATGATCATTTGCTGTTTTTCTGACCTGAAGATCTCTCTCTCTCTCTCTCTCTCTCTCTCTCTCTCTCTCTCTCCCTCTCTACATATGCACACACATGCACACAGATATACTGTATACCTATATATACATAATTTATTTTTAAATACATTGATACTGTATAAGTACATATACAGTATAAGTATATATATATATATATATAATTGAAGGGTCAAATGGCAGATCTCAAAAGGCAGGGATAAGCAGCACTAATGCATTCAGTCACCCATGTATGCACAACACAACCACAAAGGGAGACTTTGAACTAACCCTGGTGAGCAGCACAGGCTGCGGTCAAGCGGTTGTAAAGAATACAAAGTCTTGATCATCACTTCATTTCATTTCTGCTCACTCCACTTCAGTAGGTGCCATGCGGCAAGGTTAAAATAAGCTCCAGGGAGGAAGAAAAAATGAGTATTGCTAAAAGATTGAATTCCATTTTCTCCTATCTCAACTTAGTGTATCCAGTTCACATAATATCTTTCAGGCCACACCAGTGTTTGTAAAGCTATTACACTGAGGTTTTGGCTGGGAATTTAGCACAGTGTGCAGAACCAGATTATTAAGAAATTGCTTATAACTAAACATGTTACGATTGTAATTGTAGCATAGTTTACCCACAAATGAAAATTCTGTTTCACCCTTTTTTTTGCTTAATAGCTGTGGTCACTATTTACTTTAATTATATGAAAGAAAACAGTCTGGACATTCTGCTATAAATAAATTGTTTGTGTTTTATGGACGAAAGTCACATATTTTGAAAGACATGAAGCTTAGTAAATATTGACAGAATTTTAATATTTTGATGAACTGTTCCTTTAAGTAAAAATGACTTTATAATATATTGTGATGGCAACCATTAAAAGACTGGTAACGGAAAGGTAAATAGCTCTCAGCACATTGTTCATGTACTCTTACATAAAAACAATGCACAATGTTGTGTGTCTTTGCCGTCTCGTTCTGAGTCACTGACCTTCTGAAAGAGTGTGACACCCCTATTATTCTCTTTTGAAGTCCCCCGGTGACAGAGAAAGAGAGAGAGAGAGGGAAGGGGAGAGAGGAAGAGAGAGGGGAGCCATCTGTCAACTGCCCTACAGATCAATGGCACCAGCGGCAAGGCTAAATATGTTGCCCACCATGACTTGAAAACAATTCAACCCAGTGAGGTTTATTTTTAAGTTCACACTTTAACATCAAACAGCATATATTTTAACATATCTAGCATAAGCTTGAGCCGGTTGACATATTAATATAATACATGCTGAATTGAATATGTTGGTGCTGAACTGTTAAAATGACAACAAAGAATAGCAGTAATCCAATTCACAGCCTAAGGGAATAAAACTGAAGAGCAGCTAAGGATGCAAACAGGAGATTGGGGCAGTGTGTCAACTGTGACTGGTACAATAGTAAAGCAAATATACCCCTGGAACAACCCCCCCAAGAAGCGCACAGATTGGTCTCGCCCAATATGTGCACAGATGCAATGCATGAGCTTGCAATGTAAACAAAAGGGGTTGTGGAGGTTGTTCAATGCATCAATGTCATGTTTAAAATAAAAATATGACAATAATGATTAACATGCAGACGCAGCTTCAAGCGAATATGTAGGAATAGAATATGCGTACATAGCTTTGTGAGCAGTGCAGGATGAAGAGGAAATTGAAATGTGGTTGCTAAGCAGGAGCAGGGCTGGGCTGAACTATGGAGATGAAAGGACGCTGGGTCCGACAGCCAGGCAGGTTGTTAGCATTGCTCATTCCTCAGCATTGCAAGCAGATAAGCAGATCTTGTTATTACTTACCCAAAATTTGACTGAAGAGAAGCTGTTCCAGGTCCCCAAGTACTGTTACTACCAGTTCTGGATCCACCTTCAGGAAGTTCTTGTCCCCTTCCTCAGGTTCTGATGCATCTTTCCCTCCTCCACTTCCTGGGGTGGCTGCACCCGTGGTTCCATTTACAGATTTCTTACCATTAGCTTTAGCCTTGGTAGACAGAATCTCATCATCCGACTTGCTGTCCTCTGCCAGCTCCTGAGCCTTGCTAATGGGTTTGACCTCAGCGTAAGGACCCCTAGGTATCCTGCTGGGTTTACTCAGGTTGGAAGGTGGACTAAAGGGTTTTGGCTTTCCCTGAAACAAAGAATGCTCTGACTTGGAAAGGTTCTTGGAAAGTGGGATACCCTTCTCAGTGCCCCCACCAGCATCTTTGAGCTTGCCAGACTTGTTCTGACCCACCACAGGCTTTTCCATGTCATCCGACCACTTGGGCTGGTACAGGTGCATCTTCTTTTCAGTGTCTGTAAGCACACACAGATTGGTCAAAGACTTCTGTTTGCGCAGGTTGCTAGGCACTGGAAGACGACCCTCAGAATTCCCACCTCGGTAGACCTTCAACTCAGTCCGAGGAGCAGCCTGTGGGAGCCCTGACTTGCCCCTTTTTGCAGCCATGCCTACAACTCCTTTGGCTCCCGCCTGGCCCTGAGGGGTCTTGGCTTTGGAAGGTTTCTCAGCCTCAGTATCCAGATCTAGCGCTTGTCCTCTTGGGCTACCCCCAAGCATTCCTCCTGTGTAAAACCATGTAAAAGAATCAGTGAGTCAAACGGTTTCACAATAGAGCAAAAGAGACAGTGCAAGGTCCGCAAGCTCTGTTGCTTGCTTCCAAATCCTTATCACAGAGAAAACTAGCTCTCCAATAACGCAAAAAGAAAGACCAGCAGGCAGATCCTGTATTGAAGAGGTAATCCGTGTGTCTGGTGTCTTTAGCATGTAAATCCAGCATCTGGCTCTTCTCAGTCAGACCGCCTCTGTTGCAGCTACTCACTCATTTTCGTCCCCTCTCTCTCTCTCTCTCTTTCTCTCTCTCTCTCTCTCTCTCTCTCTCTCTGTCTGTCTCTCTCCCCTCCCTCCAGCAAAGTGACTTGCTGCCTGGCCACACAGCAGCAGAATGACATCGAAGACAGACGCAGAAACAGTCCCTCCCCTCGCTCCCCCACACTCATTCAACCAAACACACCTTCCACCTCCCCCTTCTCTCTCTCTCTCTCTCTCTCTCAAACACACACCCACTCTAAAGATGCTATACTGCTCTCCTGCACAAGTGCTACAGCATGAGGGAACAGTGATAAATTACATCTTTTTTAAACAGTTGCCTGCCAGCAAGCTTCCTCTTCTGACCCTCTTTGGTTTCACTTCAATGTTTTGTTACCATTAAACCAATAATGTTTTAACTGCAAGGAAAAATTAACACTATGCTGTTAAACTTATACTCACATTTGTTTAAAGATTCATTCAAAGCTGATTTAAACTATTCTAGAATACTCTCTAGAAAAAAATGTTTGCTGTAGTTTACTTTGTCAGAATAAATTCTAAACTGTTTGTAATGACAAGAAGCATCATGGCAATTTAAACTAAGGCTTTTAACTAACTTCCAAAATTATTGTATTGTAATTATTGAATTATTGTTTATTATTGTGCATCATTGCTTAATGCAGAAAATTCTAACATAAACTACCCACGCGCATGGTGCTCTAAATTTAAAAAAAAATGACAAAATGACATTTTTCTTGTAAAAGTTAAAATATTTTTCTACATGGTGATCAATGATGACGGTTAATCAATTTCTGCAATTCTGATTTGTTTATTCTAGTTTAGTTTATTATTGTAGGGTTAAACTTATTGTAGACCTAGGTCCTCTTGCATGCTTGTCAAAAACTCTATTAGACTGACATGTCTTGGTGTAACAATGAACTACTTTGGTTTTTATGGCTTTGCTGGGGCACTGAGACAGCCAGCACTGCCACTGGTGCCCCTTGAACAAAGAGGTGCACAATACCTCCAGCTATGAAAAATGTACAGGCAATTAGGTGTCACCTCTGATGTATCACAATAAATGACCCCCAAAAGAAAAGACAGAGCTTTAGAAAGAACGTCCTCCATTCTGTCACTGGATAGACCTAATTCTTCGTCAGTGTTTTCAAGGGCACGTCACAATAATACGATGCACACAAGAATGCACACAGCTTCCTTCATCTGAAGTCGAAAGCGAACTGTGCATGTTTGAATCAATTTCGAGAGTGCTCTACTTAGTTCTGTCATTTCACTTCAACAAGGCAACGCTCTAACCAACAGACCATCCAAGCGGAAAAAACTGACCTCAAACAGCATCTTAACTCAGGAAAATGGTCTTAATGAAACAAGATCGAAAGTTTTTGATCAAATTTTATCATGCTTTCAGTATTCCTATCGAGTCTTAAATAATAATAGTCAGCAAATAAAACCTGATCAACAAACGCAGATATTGAGACACTTGCTAACAAAACAAACTTGAATATGCCTCAGTATTTTCAGTCATGGAATCGATAAGCTCAGGTAGAGTGCATGCTTTTAAGGTGGTGCATTATCCAATCCATTATTACATGGTGTTAACACCTCAGTTTCTAACCATCAAGCACTTTATGCACTAATTCCTGAAGCCAACTTAAAACCTAGTACAACACAAGTCAATAAGTAAACTGCTGAATAGGGTCTACGAAAGTTTGCTGTTTTTGACTGTTATCCAAAGGGCAGGCGGAAATATTCAGATGTAGTAAATAGCTTTAAATACATACACTGGTATTCCTGTGTATAAGAAACAGTTATGGACAGTTTTTTAAAACCAGCTCATTTGCACACCACCGATCAGGTATTTGTATTTTCATATATCAGTTATATTTATTTGACAGTAAAGGATTCCACACCTGTCTATAATCAGAGAAGCGTTTTTATGATGTCATCAGTGCTTGCCTTAGCAAAACTCATGATTAAGTGTCTTATTTTTAGTTACCAAGGCATTGCTATGTGGTTTCCAAGGTGTTGCTAGTCGTTCTTAGGGTGTCCTGAGAGAATGCTTAAGTCAAAGGAGCTCACATCCAAATCTCTAAAATATTCTAGACCCTGTTTTTAACTTGGTCCCTCCTTCAATGTGAAATCATAGGATTTTATAATTGTCCACCATGCAAAAAATGTAATGGCTGCTCAACAAGCTACATCATTTAAGGAATAATTCATGTATGTGATACCCAGCAATAGTACTAAGGATGCTTTCTTTAATAAAAACCCCAACTTAAAGGATGTTCTTAAAAATTTATCCCAAATTATAATTGGTGACGTAACTCCATGTTTTTGATCTAATCTGCTGTTATTGAGGCAGGCAAACAGATTCAAACTAGCAGGCGAGTCCTGAGTTACTCCCAGTGGGGACATTAATGTCACACAAGACATAAAATGGAAAAATAACATACAGAGGTAGATTTGTTCATGGGGGAGCTCTTGCTTATAAACACCACTTTGTTTTCAACATGCTCAGCAGCAAAACTCAGGACAGCTCCACTCACGTAAATTTTACCACAGGTCGCCACCCCGTCTCTCGCTCGCCGGTTCTAACACTAAACCGACTGTCCGGCGCTGGTGACCCAGACACCATTGCGAAACTGCTGGACAAGCTTCAGAGAATTATTTAAAATTCAGCTAGAGTTCAACATTTAAAGTGTGATTATAAGACCCATTTATCATTGGGTAAACTTGCAGTGGAGACTGCTGTATAAAAGTGTCTTGTCTAAAGTCTATCTGGTGATTTTAAGTGCAGGAAGTGACATACACCTTCAGATTTAGTTTTAATTTACCCAAATGCATTTTTTGAAAGTGTAATTGAAAAGACAGTGTAAACGCGTGCAATGTTCATGGCATGGACAATAGACTGGTGTTTTTCTTATTTATACTGATTTATTCTGAATTTTATACTGCAAAATTCTGATGAATTACTGTACATACAGTGATTTATTTACTGTATCTACTGTGTGCATAGGGATTTAGACATGGATATGCAATTATGGTGAAATTAGCTTTACATGCCAGATTACTTATTTTTAATATTGATAAAATTGTTGTCAAAAATGTGATGTTTTATGTTGCCTTATCCAACTGCCTAGTGCCTACTGTAATCTACTGCAAGTAAATGTCTTTAGAGGCACAAAAACACATAACTACTGAAGCTACTAAAGAAACATTTTAGCTCAAGATCACACTAGAACCTTTATATAAAGATTTAACCAAATTTATTTCACAATTAAAGTGGAGCTATAGTTTGAAACAGTTGCAATGGTATGAGTCTTCAAAGCTCCCAAAATAAACTTCACACAATGCCGCATGAAAGGCAATAAAAACAAAAGCAACGCCTTATTAAAAATACTTTATGGGGTGATAATATTATGCTTTCACTTCAGTTAGCAGCTTCGGCCACAAGGACTCATGTGCACTTATAAAATATTTGAACAAATGTGTTCTTTTGTCTTCAAGTAAACCTGTCTCTATCAGTTAAAGCTTAAAAGGAAATTAAAAAGGAAAATGACTATTGCTTATGGCTAAACTTTACCACACCCAAATGTGATTCAGATATCAGCCAAGATTTCCAAACAAACAGAGGAGAGGAACTATGACAAACCCAGGAGGAAATCCTCTCTAGAAGCCAAACTGACACTGGACCTTAGATCAGTGACCTCTTTTGCTAAGGCTATTTACTCATGTGTCATACAAGAGGAAAAATATCTCCAACATGATTCTTTATGATTAACCTGTCTGCATAAGATTAATATATAGAACTGTTAACTTTGTTAAGTCATAATGCCATTGGTCTGCTATCTGTTGTCAAATTGACTGTGATGTATTATTAAATTCGATAGTACAAGATGACCTTTGCAGAAAAAAAGTTTTATTACTTTTTACTTACAGCATGCTGTCAGACAATCTTATAAGCCTGAAAATTGTGTAGCCTTTTGTAGAGCCTTTTGTAGATATGAAATCAGTGCTAGGTGCATTAATCAAATTCTTCAAGAGACAAAATTCGTGCTATATCTAAGCAATCAAACTCATTGCGGATGACAAAACAGGCAAAACATTCCATAGACTAACAGAGATAAACCTAAACCATATGGGACCACAATATTACAGACTCACACTGCACATATTACCTCAAAGTGCTAATATGAACTGACATCTGATGAAAAAGTACTTATTTATAAGTAAAGTCAGATCTGATTGGTTAGAGCTGACCCATGTGTTAGAAGAATGTCTGAGTGACAGAGCTAATTCTCACCTTATGATTGGTGCCAAACTAAATGTTTCCAAAATGGGTCCTGCACTCAATGGGCCTTTTTTTCCGAAGCACCAAGCTTATGAGGCAAACTAGGCATGAAATTAGAATGCATATCATAAAAAATGCCTTTATGTGTCTTTTTATATGAGTTTATACAGTAGCATGAAATTTAAAAAGCAAACTTAAAAAGCAATGAAGTGTGTCACTAAAGCGTTCTTTACTGTGCTTTAGAACACAGGGGATGTATTGGAAACACTTCTCAGCTCTTATGTTTACTCTCTTTCCCTTTCTCTTCCTCTCTCTCTCCCTCTCTCTCTCTCTCTATCTGCAGTGTTTGGTTAGGAAGAAGATGCATCACTGAAGGTTATTATCTGATATACAGTATGTCTCCTGATGAAGCCTTTTAACAGATAACCACAGTGATCACTAATGCGACTGATTTAACAGGCCTCTTGTTATCAGACTTTGTGCAATTTTGAAGTGCATCAATGAGTGATAAGAGGCCTGCGTTCAACAGTCTTTGTTTCTGTAGACCAGTATGTGTTTTGTGCATCTGCAGCCAAACGATAGGACTCAAGAATGCAACATTAAAATAATATAGGGTTAAAATTATTGTAGATTCACATTTTTTGTGTGTTCTTGTGTTTTAGCAACTGTACAGCAACACCATAGCAACCAGCAACAATACATCTGTAAAATATTTTACAGTAGAGTGTTTTGTTTTAATTGATAGTAAGCAATCATACAAATCACTCTAGCAATTTCATAGCAACATGCTAAAAAACACTTAGATCACATTAGCAACCCCATATAAACAAGGCTAAACCCAATTAACACTGTAACATCACAACAGTGTGTTCTGCATGGGCAAGCATCACTCACATATTTTCACACAATATGTAAAAATCTAATGAACTTGCTTTACACATGTGTTTAATAAAAGTGGCCATATCAAAATTGATCTTGAGGCCACACAGCCACATACAAACACACACACCACCCGTTGTGACTGCCCATTACATTTCTCCCTGCAGGCATCAAGTCAATTAGCATTTATAGTGCTTCTAACTGTACGGTAAAGTTTCCCAAGAGCACCTGTTTTCCAATAGCCCTTCTCAATTTCTCCTCCACTGGAAACATGATGTGAAATTCTATTTTAGGGCTGAATATTCCTCTCATTTTGTTAATCGAGCCTGTGTCAGGATTTATGAGATGTGCTAAACCCAGTGCAAAAAATCTGAGCTTTGAAACAGGTTCAAAATAAGGATTAAGTTACTTTCAGGCAGAAGGAAGGATATTAAACAAGTGACACACAGCCAAAACAAATGATTAAAAAGCAACAGGGATGATTTTCTAAAGTCTGATAGGCCTCTGCATAGACACGTGTTAATAGAGTTTGCTGGCATGGGACTTCATTATGTGTGTGTGTATCTATGAGCGTGTGGAGCCATCTCTTTAGATTATAGATTCTCATGCATTCTAGTTCACCCTGAAGTCGCAAATTCAACGGATGAAAAATGCATGCTGGAAAATCTGAATCTGGCAATCAAACATAAAAAGAGGCCACTGCTGATTGGTTGTCTAACTGCCAGTGGCTCTGTTGCACTGTTCCTCGCTCTCCTCGCCATATGCTAGATATTAATTCAGCCTTGATCCCTGTAATCTGTTAGAAACCTGTAAACAAGCATAAACCCTCAAACCAAACTTTTCTTTTATTAATTGCCATTAAACCAGATCTGGCTGCATTTGCTCTTCTATTCTGGAAACCTGTAAAACCCACACTGAGCATTTTGCACCATAACCTTCATTTCTAAAATACCTAGGGACAGCTTTCCTTTAAAATTCTCATTCAATGCAACAGTAATATAAATATTGCATGCAAATATTGACTTGTTTCAACTATGTTTCCCCAAAAACTCCCCCATTGTAAATAGTATAAATCGTAAGGATTCTTAATGTAGAGATTTTAGCCTGGTGGACAAGAAACTTCGAACACCTTGGCAACCACACTGACTTCAAACAGGTTTCCCCAAATTCTTCCCCTCATTCGCCATTGGTTAAACAGATACAAACCGTTTAGTGATCCAGTGTTGCTATCTCAGCTGATAAGGATGCAAACAAACTGAAATGTTTTGACATCATCACAAGCAGACAATTACTGAGCACCATTAACAATCACAGACACAGACACAAAGTTTGCATCAGAAGAGAATCAGAAGAGAACAGAAGTACCTTCAGAAGAGAAGTACCTGTGCTGTGCGGTTCATCTCCCTTCTCCTGACAGACTGTACAATTATAAACAACTGCTGTCGCTGCCTATGCTTGTGTAAAAGTGATATTTCTCAGTGTGTATGAGAAGAGCCTGCGACACATCGCCTGCGTGCATATGTGTGTGTGCGTCTGTGTGTCAACCATCTGCAGCTGAAGGCAGCCGGCAGATGTTGAAATAGGAAATGTGATTCGATCTGCAGATCATCTTTTGTCTACTCTCAGGGGTGAATCTGATCTCAACCCTTGAGTCCACTTCTTACAACATTTATGCATCACACTCAGATTAGTCATCACCAATACACCCTTGCACATACATCAAAGGTTACCAGGTCAGAGCTCAGAGCATTAGGCAATATACTGTAAAGTTTATTTGTACAGTTTCATGTTAGAATCATTCAGCCCTTAATATTTTTTATTAAATTGTGCTGTAATTTAGTACCATTAGTTTTATAATTGTTTATGGGGAAGTTTCAGTTGCGCCCAGAAAATGTTTACACAGCTCAATGCAGAACTCCCTTAAACCCTTAAAAGAGTCCTGACTCAGACAGCAAATTAAGAAAGAGCTTCAAGTGTTTGCTTTTTACTTGCTTTTACCAAGTGTAATGGATCAAATTTGCATTCTATTCAAGTTTGAATAGGATCTGTTGCAGAGAGCTTAAATATTAACATACTATTATACATTTTTGCCTGGCGGACAATCAAACTGATAAAAAAAACAGATTTACTTTGAAGGAGGAACCCAAGGCTGGGCTCTGGGCTCTATTGACTAGCAACATCGCAGCACACCACCAGCATAAAAAGCAGAACAAGCTCCACACTGAAGTCTGTGGCCAATAACATTAGTGTCCAATAACTACCAAACACCACTTACAGCAGCAGTGATGTAGAGAGGAGAAATTCTGCACAAAATTTGTTTTAATGACGCTGTAAGTTTGATTAAACCATCCAATTATAAGATTATGGT
>JAZGTK010000250.1:0-77778 GCA_036877625.1 Ambastaia sidthimunki
AAGTGTACGTGCGTAAAAAGAAGTCAAGATGCGGTGATAATTGCATTGGCAAATGCTTCGGCGTCTTCGACTGAATTGAAGATTCTCTTTTCCGATCCCTGAGTGACAATCAGACGCGCGGGGAACAGTAGTCCATATCTGACACCAGCCTCCTTTAGTTTCTTCTTAACTCCGTCAAAGTTTCGGCGCTGCGACAAGACCTCCGCTGTCAAATCAGGATATATAGAGATCCGCATACCCTCAAACTGTAGAGGTGATTGTTGTCGGGACAACCTCAGGATTAGTTCTTTAACTGGGTAATGGTGGATTCTTGCTATTAGCATCCGGGGGCGCCCTCCTTTGGCTGGCAGAGGTCCAATACGATGTGCGCGATCCACTTTTACTCCAGATGGAAAGTTTTGGTCTCCCAGGACGGCCGGTATCAGCTTCTCCACAAATTCCGTTGGGCGACCATTTTCAACTTTCTCTTGTAGCCCCGCAATTTTAATATTTTGCCGACGGGAGCGGCCCTCCAGGTCATCAAGCTTGACGTGTAGGGCTTTATTGGCGGCAACAATATCCTGGCAGAGAGCCTCTAACTCGGAAATGCGGCTGTCATGTTCGACTCTCGCGCCCTCGAGATCGGAGATACGGGAGTTAGTTTCGGTAAGCGATGCTTGCATTTGCGACAAAGTATTTTCGATAGAGTTAAATCTGTCATTCATCGACTTATCCATAGCTTGAATAGATGCTTGGATTGCTGCCAAGATTGGGGATAAGGCCGTGGTCTCGTCGTTGACAGTAGCACTAGCCGCTTGTTCAGTCAGTGCTTGCTTCTCCATTGACTGTTCGTCTACATTGGCCGGTTGGTCACATTTCTTCGTTTTAGGTTTCGTCATCTTGACTTCAAGCTTAAAAAGGTATCGTTTCGTTTTGATTATGATTAAATGAGGCTAGTTTTTTCGAGGTTAATGGAGGAGCTCCTCAAATCTACGTCTACTCCATTCGGTGCTCTCGAGCGCCCCTGTCTGAGCTGTGCTTTATGGCCAGGATGGACAAACGTTTGCATCTTTCTTTCAGAATTACCTTACAGAGAAAACTGTTTCAACAAGCATCATGCTATTACCATGGTACCAATGGTTCTGTAAAAAAAAAAACTATGTTTTTAATAGTGTTCGTTTTCCAGCTGTCTAAATGTTTATGTGAATTTGAGAGAAGCCTGAGTGAATTGGGTAATATGACTAAGTTCAACCAGTCTTCAACAGGTCAGCATTGACTCAAGGATTTCTCCACATATGAATGTCTTGGTAAGATTGTGGGTAATATCCTGTGAGGTTTGTCGTTAGTGTCTTTTGTTCAGTCTCCACTCGCTCTCTGCATGTTCGTTTGGCTTTTTCTCAATCCACATATCCACATTTCCAATTACACTATACTCACATTACAAACTACATGGGCTGTAGGGTAGTAAATAAGCATCCTGATGCCACAGTTGTTTGCATACAAGTATATGCACCTGGCTAGATTAATTTCCTTATGAATTTAATATATGCATATTGTTGTGGCAATCTTAGTTAAAAAGCTTGAGAATTTTGAAAATATTTCCAAGTTGGAGTACTACAGAAATTTATCGGAAATAAAGAGAAACAAACATACACAAACATAACATATTTCCTTTCAAGACCTATGATTCGTTTTTACTCCATAATTGCTTTGGTGTGTCATAATTGCTTGCTAATTCCCATAAATTCTCATTTCCAAATTCCCATTTCGTTCCCTAATCAGATCCCTAATCTTAGTCCATGTGTTGGCCATCTTGGTAACACTCACAGTGTTACATTTTGCCTGCAAGTATGTCTACTTGAATAGAAATAAAAGAACATTTCAAAACTGTTTGTCACATTTAGGGTTTAATAATATTTTTCAAATCAGCAATAAAATCTAATAAAAAAGGTATTGTAAAGTTTCCATCTTCAGTTCAGATCATAAAACTGTATATTTCAGCCTGGTTGGACTAAAACACCTTTAAGATAAATAAACAGGCAATACTTCTATTAGTGAAAGTGACATGTTTTGTCAGATATGGTAACCCATACCCGATATGTGACCTCTGCATTTAACCCATCACTGGTGAGGAGTGAACACACACTGCAAGTCATGAACACACACACACACACCCAGAGCAATAGGCAGCTATCACTGCAGCACCCAGGGAGCAATTGGGGGTTAGATGTCTTGCTCAAGGGCACTTCAGTTGCTACCTGCCGGCGCTGGAATCGCACCAGCAACCTACTGATTACGAACCTGACTCACAGCCTGTATTAAAAAGGCAATTGGCTCTTTAATCTGAAATGTGGGACAATTTCTCCCATAACCACTGTTTTAAATGTCACAGTTTATTTTCATGGAGGTGACCACATTGTCCTTACACTCATTCTAGAAATATTATTACACACCTGTATTACACACCATAAATAGATACTAACCTCAAAGATCCACTGAAAAACTTCACCATCTTGATCCCTTTGGTGTCTCTTTTTAGCTAACTATGATTTGGAGCACACAAACTCTGATTTCAGATGGATAGTAGTGAATTAGCTGTAGGTGGAGGTAATAGTGGAGTGTAACTGACTCTGCTGGCTGTGTTTTTAATGCCTGACCTCCCCTCACACCCGCTTCTGCAACGCTTCAATTAAATCAGGTGCAAGTCAGCTAAATTATTGATGAGAGCAGATTTACACTCCATTACACAAGTGCCTTCAAAACACCACTGACCTTCATCTAACTCAGCGCTTTACCCAATCAACCTACAGTTTCAGTTTTACAGATTGTAAATAAGTGAGATCTTCTGAGAACTGCGTGATGGGAAAGCATTACTGCCAAACAAACCCTAACAGTGCAATCAGGACAAAAAACACAGTTATCCTACTCATGACCTGCCTTCTTACTAAATTAACATACATGACATAAAATATTAAATGCAGCTTTAGATGGTTTGTGAATCTCTTGTGTGTGTCCAGCATTCCTTTGTGATCTCTGTGAAGAGCAGCCGTCCTCTGAGAGAGCTGGTGGCCGAAGCCAAAGCAGAGGTGAAGGAGGAGATTGAGGACAATAACGATGAAGATGAGAACCCTGCTGACCTCCTATTTGTGCAGGTCTGGCTGCTCTCTCTCACCCTCTGTACTGTTACAGAAAGAAAAAATGCTGTAAGAACATGAAGTCTGCAGATATCTGCTCACCTAGACTGCTTAAAGTAGCACATTTTCAACTTATTATTGCTGCCCAGGTGAGCTACTACATTTGCCCAAATGTGCTATACAACAAAGTGAATTAATGTTATATTATATTCCACAATACCATGCACTTGACTTAATTTCCAGTGTCACGAATTGCTAGTATCAGCTGTTAACCTTTTTAACCTCATTATTTTACTGTATTGCTGCAAGTTGTGGCATTAATTACACAAAATTTACGTAAATTAACCATTCCTATTTTCATAATTATGAGGTCATGTGACAGTTCAACATATTACTGTTTGTGTGTATGAGTGTGTTTGTCATGGCATAATGCTTACTGTTTTAATAATTGTTTTACAGTATACTGTTACAGTAAGTAATATGCTGGTATTCTGCTCTGAACAATTTTGTGTCATGATTGGCACCACATGTGATTCACACAGCACAATGGTTGTCACTTCCTTAAACATAGTCTGACTGTAGTAGTATCCCCACCCAGCTTTCATTGGCTTCTACATTTAAAGGTCTATTCTGGTCTTTGTGTGTACCAGAGTAAATGTGGTGACATGGCATGTTTAAAATAGTGCTTAAAGTGCTTCCTTTTCCTCTCCTTCTGAGACCTTTAGCCTCATACAAATGAAAGATACAATCCCATCTGGAGTTAAAGGGCTCCTATTATGCCTGTTTTGATCTTGTTTTTGGGTGTACTAGAACAGGTTTTCAAGCTTCATAAGTTTTTGTCAAGCCAACATATTGTTATTGTATTTAATCTTAGTGATGCTTGTAAAGCAAAGCACAATTACTCTCTTGTATCTTTTTTTTGGCAAAACATTCGCATGTAACTTGTCCCACAAGTTTGTCGTAAACCCATTAATGAGGGGTCAAATCAAACAGCTTATTGAGGGGCGAAAAATTTGATTCCAGCTTAACACTGGGCTGAATTTTGTGATGTCATATCTCTGCATTAGAATGTCTTGGGGGTGGGCTCATATTGCTCATCTGAGCAAGCAGCAACAAATGGTAACATTTGTAACTTCCAAACTGAATTAGCTGTATCTTAGCACCAGAACATCATAGAGATATGGGAGTTGGCTCTTTTGATTCACACCCATCACACACGTCCGTGTATTAGTTGTATGCTTTGAACTGTCTAGATACATCCTATCAACCAATATAATGAAATGAATAAGCCATGTCTCAGCATTAGAACATTTTTGACTTGTTTGACTCAAGCTGACAGTGGGCTTTAGGCATTGCCCTGGTGACTTCTTAGCTACACCCTAGCAACCACTTAGAGCACCTTGCATAGCATAAGATCATGAATTTCTATCAGTATACATGATTATATCTTTCACCTTAAACTTTTAAAGCTTAAAAAAATGATTACAATCTGAATTTCTTAACTCCTTATTTAACTCTTTTATTTTTAAAACTCTTTTAACATTTAGAATAAGCTTTCCCAAGCCAAGATAAAGTTTGTTCACAACAAAGTTAGTTTCTCTTCTTCTGAGACTCCAATTTTCTGACTGTAATTCCCCTTACAGCTTTCCAGCTCCACCTACCAAATTCTCCACTGACAATCAGGGTGTTCCCACACGGGTCATTATATTTTTTCTAACAGATCAGACTTTCTGAATTTAAGCAGACTTCCTAACATGCCCAATTTTCCATTGACTTACACTAAAGGAATGTTACAAAGAGCTAGCTGCTTGGAGTCAGGTGACCAACCACTTTAAAGCATGTTTGTGTCATACAAAAACATCCTACCATCACTGTAAAACATGCTAACATTATGATAAAACTTGTTAGCATCATGCTGAAACCTGTTAAAATGTAATAGTGTCTTGCTAAAATGTGGTAGCATGAAGCTAACACCATTTGTAGTCATGATAGCTTCATGTCATGATAGCTTCATGTTAAAACATGTTAAATTATGTTGGCATTATGGTACACCGTGTTAGCATCATGTTAACTCATGGTAAAAAATGTAAAAAAAACATCATGTTAAAACATGCAAACATCATACTAATTTAAGTTAAAATGTGTTAGCATCATGTTAAATGTTTTAACACAGGACTCACTTTGCAGTAAACTTTGGGTGTTGTAACTTTACAGATATATTTACAGATCTCAGACAGCAACATTTTACACTAACTAACGGAGCTCTGGATGTTTAGTTCCTCTTTTGCACAGCGACAGTTGATGAGTTATTCACACTGTTGGTGTAACAGACAGATTTCTGCTTCAGTGTCTGGCTGTTGAGGAATAGCTTGACATGACTTCTCTAAGCCATGAGGCTCATGATTCGGATCTTTTTGTTAATTATCATTTAAAAAAAAAAATTAATTATCATTTAAATACACTATTATAAACTCTCTCGTTTTAGGCCCCAGGCAATAACCTATGTGAAATCAGTTTAGAAGAACATTCACATGACACACACTTCACTGAAACTCTGCAGGATGACCCCAAAAGCCCCGTGTCCACTGACACCCTTGTGAAACAGCAGAAGGACAATCTCAGTGAGAAGTTACCTGAAGAAGATCATGATAAACCAGGGAGTGAATCATCAGGGAAGACCTCCAGCTCTGACTCTGGCATTGAAGATGGGAAGATGTCCCCTGAGGAGGACAGCAAAGCTGCGAAGAGCTCTGAACCTGAGCTACCTTCCTCTCTAAGAACAGAACCCTCAGCTTCAGAGTCTTCCACAGAAACCATGAAGCAACCGTCAGAGAAACCTGAGGAACCAGAGAATGAGGCTAACTTTGTGGGAACCTCATACTCTCCAGCTCCCAGCAAACAGTTGTGTGATCTGCTGAACCAAACCGCATCCCAGGAGCCAACAAACCATGTGTTTGTGGTGAGCAACAGATCTTCTGTAGTTGGGGAGGTTGTGGATAGTTTGGTTCTGAGCCTATCTGCAGACATGTCTGTCAATAAGGACACCATTTCTTTACAGGTATGTATGTTTGTTTGTGTAGGTTTGTGTGTTTGCTAAACTTTGATTGTAAAGTTTTAAACCTCAGTTCTGAAATTTGGTAAGCTTCCTGTATGTGACACCTTCTCAGACATTGTTCACAGAGGCAATGCCTTGTTTTTTAGTTATTTATGGTGCATCTGACTCAAATATAGGTGTTTTGCCATCAGAACAGCAAATAAATTATTTAAATTTGAGTTTCAGTGAACCAAACCACGGTTGCACCCAACTGCTCCGTTGCAATGAATTCTCTGCGTGTTCACATGAGGACCGTCATCAGTGTAGACTGTTCCACATCACTCACTTATGAGGGTCCATCACAGTCAAGATGCTCTCCCAAAAGGCAGCTGTCTATTTGGGCAGTATACAGTAAAGTATCGTACATGTCACGCAGGTTTTGATCTGAAAGCGATGCAGTGTCACACACACACTCCGCTCTCACACACTGTCAGCTGCAACAGAGCTCTGCTTATGAGAGCCAGTGGAACATTCTGGAAAAACATTCAGCTGTGCAGTGGAGTTATAGAGCTTGCCGCAAGGTGTGAAAGCTCTCGGACAGAAACCCAACTGTTCATTCATTGTGTTGTAGCAAGAGAGTTCAGTTTTGCGTGTATTAAACATCAGGGCTCACAAGACAATTGTAGTTTCAATAGACTAAGTCACAATAGACTTTAGTCATAATAAAACTAAAATGATGCTTGCATAGAGAAAATGAGCAGATGAGAACAGCCGGAATGAGTTATGAGTGATTTACTATCATTAAGATGTAATGATGTTACACATTACACACCTAATTAAAAATTCAGACCTAATCTGACTCTATACAGTGTATCAGTGTGTATATTTTAATAACTAACTACAACAAAAAAGCAGCCATACTAATGTTTGCTAGTAAAATGTAGTTTATCTTCCTGTTTCTGTCCTTTCCAAAGAATATTTCAGGTTTAAGTTTAACTTTATCAGCTGTATCCAGGGCATGTTGTTAATTATGAGAATCAATAATAATTATAATAGTCAATAATTATGACTATGAATAATAATATTTAATAAATAGTTGATTATGAATAATTGGCTTTCTCAAGCCAAAATAATAATAATAAGGGAAGGGTTAGGAAATATTTGTGGACATCTTTGCTAATGACTTTGGGAAAACAGTTAAAGAAACAATAAAATGATTTAGAGCTTTCAGCCAATAGATAGCACTGTCACCATTTTCTGGAGGCTGTCAGAATGTTGTGACAATGACACCTGCAAAGTTTCAAGTTAATACACACATAAAGAAAATACAGTCTGAATTCTATTTTACATTTGTTGTCAAATTCATTGAAACTGTATAAGGGAATGATTCGAATGATTTTCAATATAATTCAAAATGGCGGACAGGAAGTACCATTGACTAGGACAAATTTGGTATCGTAGTACTCATGAGCCAAAGAATCTACAGAAAACATACATAAACATTTTAGTAAATTGTTTTATCTTTTGACCAGTAGGTGACACTGGCCCCAAACTTTGCAGGTCACCCCAGACTATGGTGATGATGAGCCATACCAAGTTTTGTAACAATACGCAATTGCATTTGTTGAATACTGCATTTTATGAAAATTCAATATGGTCCAAAATGGCCGACCATGGAACATCGGATATAGTTTGATTTAACATGCCTCAAGAATTCTAAAGAGACGACTCTCATAATTTTAGACCAACGTTTTTTCAAAAGTTATATGCATAAATAGCGATTTTTCATATCTCACATTCTATGCATTCACCGTTAGGTCAAGATACAGCATCATATCCATTTTTACATGCTTGCTGAAAAATTCTTAGAGGGAGTATACAAAAACAATAAAAGGTATCAACATTCACAACCTCAGGGATGTCTCTTGATGCATATACCAAACTCTGAAATGCTGTAGGAGTTTGTTTTCTGTGTGACACCTCTCAATGGTTTCTTTTTCATCAGGACTCCAAGAAGACCCTGAAATGCACACGTATTTTCCTGTTTGAGGGTGTGGAGGTGAGCGTCACTACATCCAAAGTCATCAGTGACGATGAGAAAAAGGACGAGGAGATGAGGTTCCTTAGGCAGGTTCACACACTCTCCTTTTAAACGAATAAAACACTCTGTAGCATGTCTTCAACTAAAACCTGCATCTTACATTTTTTTAGGCCTCAGGTCCTTTTGGAGAGGGCCATAAATACACAAGGGAAGCTCTGAGTACAGCTCCAAACAGAGTGATCAGTTCCCCCATAAACAAATGAGTTTCGTAGTTTTGAAACACCTCAGCTGCTGCTGGTTGTAGATTATATGCTGTGTCATGAGTGTGTTTATCACTAAGTGTGGTCACTTCTGCTATCTAGTGGTGTGGTTGTGACATTACATGTGTTACATCAATCAGAGAGCTGTAAATGGATCCACTTCAGAAGACAGAACATCTCTGTGTCTCCAACTGAGTCTAAGGCCTGTTTCAGTAGTTTTCTGTATCACTGTCAAGGTCACACAGTTACAGGCAGTTACTTTAATACCATGTGTGCAGGACAGGAATGAAACCTCAAATCTCAGGCTTGCACTAGCAGAACTAAACAAACCCTCCCAAAACCTTCAGCACTCACATTGTAAAACCTTTAATGCTCTTATAGTAACACCTTGACAACACCCCAGCAGTGTCTCAGCACTGTCATATATAATAACTCTTTGCGTGTGTGTGTGCGCGCAGGCGTCAGGAGCTTCGCGAGCTGCGTCTGCTGCAGAAGGAGCAGCAGCGTTCTCAGGCTCTGCTGAACTTCAAGCTGAAGGACCAGCGGGAGCAGATGCAGCACAGGTTCGACCAGGAGATGAACGTGAGTCACGCAGCTGATCTGAGATCTTTTCAAGTGACCTCACTGTCATAGATCTGTCCTGTGTACACAGAGTTCCTCAAACAGAGGCTTCATCTCTGTTTGCATTATTATTGTAGAGAACATTTTATTGGACAACATTTGTAAACAACTGAAAGTGCAAGATGACGTTATTATTTTCAGTCAGGAAAGAGAATATCTGCCCATTTGAAATGTGTGTGTGTGTGTGTGTTTGTGTAGGTATGTTAAAGTTACATTTTATCAGTGGTATCAGCTTTATAGATAAACACTTGCATATGGATGATCTCAAAGATGATAAACCTGTAAAGTGTGTAGTTTTTGAAGTAGAATTTAACAGTTTTTGACTTTCTCAAACTACTCATTACGGCTGACCAGAGTCAGGCCCTCAGACAGTCCAAGTGTTTCAGCTGTTTGAATGTGTTAATGAAGGAGTTCTGATATATCTGCCTGCAGGCCAAAAAGAAGTACTATGACACAGAGCTGGAGGCCCTGGAGAAACAGCAGAAGCAGATCATTGAAAGGATGGAGCTGGAACACACTGTACGCCTGCGTGACGAGGGCAAACGTATTCGCCTGGAGCAGAAGAAAGCTTACAGCAAGTTCCAGGGCCAGATGAAACAAAAGAAGAAAAAGGTGAAACAGGAGTTACACTATATGTATCTATATACACTGTATATAGTACAAGAGCCATTTTAGAATATTATGATACAGGAATAATTATTTAGAAAAGAAATTATACAGTAATAATTACTTTCAGAGAATTAACTTGAATTTATTTTGGAAGCAAAATGACAATTTTAGTATAGACGAGAATAAACCTAACAAAATAAAACAAGAACTTACAAAAAGAGGAAAAATATGTTTATATTTTTAACTGAAGCAAAATAGCTCAATAGACAATAGCTCCTTGTCTGATTTCAAAGCTATTAAAGATATCAAAGATAATAAAAAACATCTACATCTTTGATCAAAAGTGTGTTTAACTGTTTAAAAGTAGATCTCTTAAAAGTCGTAAATGCCTTCCTTTATTTTGGGAATTGTCCTTTAAAGGTGCAGTTGTTAAGCCTCTCCTAAAAAGAGTCTGAATAACATAATTTTAAGCAACTACAGACCAATCTCAAATCTTCCTTTCATAGGTAAGATCATTGAAAAAGTATTCGATCATCTTAACGATCATCACCTTGAGCAAGGCACCGAACCCCCAACTGCTCCCCGGGCGCCGCAGCAAAAAAAGTCTGCCCACTGCCCTGTGTTCACTACTGTGTGTCTACACTTGGATGGGTTAAATGCAGAGCAAAAAATTCAGAGTATGGGTCACCATACTTGGCCACACGTCACTTCACTAAACAAATTCCTAATCTAGATACTGACAATTTTCAGTCTGGTTTCTGATCACAGCACAGAGACAGTGCTGAGTGGAGATCCATGACATGCAGAGTCCCACAGGGCTCAATTCTTGCACCGCTCCTGTTCAACCTGTATACACTCCCACTGAACCAAATAATGAGGAATAAACAAATATGCAGATGAAACCCAGATTTACTTAGCCCTATTGCCTACTGACTACAGCCCTATTGACTCCCTCTGCCAATGCATTGATAAAATTACCAGTTGGATGTGCCAGAACATTTTTCCATTAAACAAAGAAAAAACTGAATATATTGCAAGTTCTTAAGGTGAATGCATACCTTCACTGTAAGAGTCAAACATCTATAAATCAAGTCAGGAATCATGGTGTGATTTTAGAGTCAGACCTTAGTTTCAGTAGTCATGTCAAAGCAATAGCTAAATCAGCATATTTTAATCTCAAAAATGTTGCAAGAATTATATGCTTTGTTTCCAGTTGTGACTTAGATAAATTTGTCCAGCAGGGTGGACTATTGTAATGGACTCCTGACCGGCCATCCCAAAAAAACCATTAGACAGGTGCATCTTATACAGAACACTGCTGCCAGGATTCTGACTAAAACCAGAGAATCTAAGCATATTACAACAGTCCTCAGATGGTTTTCCTCACACTGGTTTTCAGTTACATTTAAGATACATATGCAGGAATATTTACAAATTTGTAATTGTGCTTCAAATCTGTGTGTCATCAAAACAAGTTTGGACACTTAAGTTCAGCTTCCAATTTAAGATTAAATTTTCATTTTTATTGCCTCAGGTCAAACAAGAGGTGGAGAAACTGCCCAGGAGTGTGAGGAAAGAGAGTAAAAAGATCAAGATGAACAACTTTCAGGAGATGAAGGAAACTGGGGTGTGTACTGTGTGTCAGAGCTATTCTGTGAAAGAACAGTGTTACTGGACTTGTTTAAAAGCTCTTCTGTGTACAGGAAGAGAAATTCCTGGTGGATCAGAAGGAATATTTGGAATCAACTCTGAAAAAGATCATCACTGAAAACAAGCAGGAAATCTTGGGGACGGAGCGTCAGTGTCTGGATCGGAAACAGCATTTGATCAGAGGTTAGACACACACAGATGTTATTAATGCTTCATACAAAAGTCAAAGTCAACTTTATTGTCAATTCTGCCACATGTTCAGAACATACAGAGAATTGAAACTGCATTTCTCCCAGACCCATGGTGCAAACAGATAACAAAACAAAAAACAATAGATACAAAAAACAAAACAAAACAGGTAGTGCAAACAAAACATGTAGTGCAAATGAAACATATAGTGCAAAAAAAAACAGGTAACACAAAACAATGGATACAGAGGAACTAGATAGAGAACAAGACAAAAACATGTAGTGCAAACAGGTAAGGCAACAGTGCAAATATAAAGTGAGTAGTGAGTAGAATTAAAGTGACTAAGTAAACAGTTGAGGTAGATGAAGTCTAAAATGCAATGCAAAATGATGAGTGGGGTAGGTCATAGGATAGTGCAGCCCATGTGACTGGTGATAGTCCTGAGAGGGAGGGTGGAGAGGGGGGCTGTTTGGCTGAGTGTGACAGGGGGTCAGAGGGGTGTGGGGGGGATGACAAAGGGTCAAAGATTGTCTGTGTGTAGTACAGAAGCTGGGATGGGAGGCAGAGCCGGGAGAGAGTTGAGCTTCCTGACAGCCTGGTGGATGAAGCTGTCCTTCAGTCTGCTGGTCCTGGCCTGAAGATTCCGCAGTCTCCTTTCTGATGGTATCAGACTGAAGAAGCTGTGTGATGCTGAGAGCTTTGCGGGTGAGACGGGTGCTGTTGATGTCTTGGAGGAAGGGGAAAGAGACACCAACAATCTTCTCAGCTGCTCTCACAATGCGTTAGAGGGTCTTCCGGCAGGACGCGTTGCAGACGCAATACCACACAGTGATGCAGCTTGTCAGAATGCTCTCAATGGTGCCTCTGTAGAAGGTGCTCATGATGGGGATTGGGGCTCGTGCTCTCTTCAGTTTTCGCAGGAAGTAGAGACGCTGCTGTGATTTCTTGGTCAGTGATGCAGCGTTGTGAGTCCAGGAGAGGTTTTCTGAGATGTGCACACCCAGGAACTTAGTGCTGCTCACTCTTTCCACAGTCGCAACATGGATAGTCAGAGAAGCATGCTGAGTGTGCGTTCTCCTGAAGTCGACAACCATGTGTCTTTGCACCACGTGTCCAGGCGGCTCACCTCGCTCCTGTAGTCGGTCTCATCTTTGTTGCTGATGAGCCCCACCACAGTCATGTCATCTGCGAACTTGATAAAGAGGTTGGAGCCGTATGATGGAGTGCAGTCATGGGTAAGCAGGGTGAAGAGAAGGGGGCTCAGCACACATCCTTGAGGGGCCCCAGTGTTCAGTGTGATGGTGCTGGATGTGTTGCCGCCGACCCGTACTGCTTGCGGTCTCCCAGTCAGGAAGTCCAAAGCCAGTTACACAGTGAGGTGTTGAGTCCCAGCTGAACCAGTTTATGAATGAGCTGTTGAGGGATGATTGTGTTAAATGCTGAACTGAAATCTATGAACAGCATTCTAACATAAGAATCTTTTTTCCCAAGTGTGTGAGGGCTGAGTGAAGAGCTGTGGCGATGGCATCATCGGTGGAGTGGTTGGACCGGTATGCAAACTGAAATGGGTCAAGGGAGGGGGGGAGGAGAGATTTGATGTGGTGCATGACTAGTCGTTCAAAGCACTTCATCGGGATGGGTGTAAGTGCAAACGGTAGTCATTGAAGCAGAAGGGGGATTACTTCTTCGGGACTGGAATGATGGTGGTGGCTTTGAGGCATGTGGGGACAACAGCCTGACTGAGTGAGATGTTAAATATGTCTGTGAAGACATCAGTGAGTTCTGCTGCACAGTCTCTCAGTACACGACCAGGTATGTTGTCAGGGCCCGAAGCTTTGCGTGTGTTTATCCTGCTGAGGGATCTCCTGAGGGATCTCCACGCTGTGCGTGGACAGTGTCAGCATATGGTCACCAGGTGGAGATGAAGTCTTCTGTGCAGTGGTGCTGTTTAGTGCCTCAAATCGAGCGAAGAAGGCATTCAGCTTGTTCAGCAGGGAGATGGTGTTGTCACATGACTGTGGAGGGGGCTTGTAGTCTGTGATGGTCTGTACCCCCCCCCCCCACAGGCTCTGAGAGTCTCTGCTGTCGCTGAAGCGATGAGCTATCCTCTTGGAGTATTGTCTGTTGGCCTCTCTTATGCCTTGTGACAGGTTGGCTCTAGCTGTCCTCAGGCTCACCTCGTCTTCAGGTCTGAAGGCGGCGTTACGAGCCTTAAGGAGTCTGTAGAACTCACCTGTCAGCCACAGCTTCTGATTGGCCCGAACAGTGATGGTTTTGGTGACCGTCACATCCTCAGTACACTTGGTGACCGTCTCTGTGTACTTCTGGAGGTCAGTGGTGGAGTTGTATGTGGCGGCTTGCTTAAACGTATTCCAGTCTGTGGAGCTGAAATAGTCCTGAAGAGCCTCTGAAGATCCCTCTGGCCACACCTGTATTTGTTTGCGAACAGGTTTGGTGACTTTAACGAGTGGTCTGTATGCAGGCATTACCATGACAGTGATGTGGTCTGAGGCACCAAGGTGGGGGAGGGGAAGGGCCTTGTAGGCGCCTCTTTGAGTGGTGTAAACAAACTCAAGACTTCCCTGGTTGGGAAGTCTATGTGTTGATATATTTTAGGAAACACAGTCTTTAGGTCCGCATGGTTGAAATCCCCAGCCGAGATGAGAAATGCATCAGGGTGGGCTGTCTGCTGCTCATTGATGTGCTGGTATAGCTTACTCCCCACTCTTGTTGTTGTTACTGGAGGTGGGAGGGATGTATACAGCAACAAGCAGTATGGCTGTATATTCCCTTGGTAGATAGAACGGACGGCACTTAATAATCATGAACTCCGCCAGGGGTGAGCAGTGTCTGACGACCACAACAGCGTTGCGGCACCAAGCATTATTGATATAAACACGATAGCATGTTAGCTGGTCGAGCTGAATGGCAAGGTCCGGAATGCTGTTTGTAAGCCATGTTTCTGTAAATACATAAACACAACAGTCTCTTACATTCCTCTGAGTGGAGCGCAGTAAGCGGATGTAGTCCAGTTTATTATCCAAAGAGCATACGTTGGCCAGAACGATGGAAGGGATCGCTGGCTTGTGTGGGTTAGCCACTAGCCTAGCCCGGATAGAAGTGCGGCGGGCACTTACCCCTCTTCTGCTTCCTCTGCCGCCGCTTCCTCTCCCGCATCCACTGTGGGCGAGATGCAGGAGTGGGGGTCGGGGATGGTGTAGATCTCCGGAGTAGACTGAGGTCGTGCAGCTCTTCGGCGTTCGCGGAGTTTAACTTTAAAAACAGGGTTCTGCTGATGTCAAGCAGAGCCTCATGACTGTATACACGCTTAAAGACAGGTAGACGTGACAAATATTTACAATTACAACACGTTTTACAAGACAAAAAACAAGAAAACACTGTTCTTTCGGGAGAAAGAGAAGCCGAAGCGTGTGTACGTGCCGCCATCTTGTTTCCATCAAGATTATGTTGTTATATTTTATTATACTGTGTAATAACTTAAGGCTACTACGAATTTGATTTATTTGTTGGTCAGAGCTGTGATTTTATTGTGACTCTAGCTAGTGAATTTAGAGATATCTGTCTTTGCACATTCAAGTAGGACTGAAATAGCTGCTCAGACATACTCCAGATATGGCTTTGTGATTTGGTAGATTCACAACGCACCCTGAACAGTTCATTCATGGCTAAAATTATTGAGTGTATAGCTGTTATATCCAATTACATAATCAGATCAAAATTGTATTATGTCCATTGTTTGTTTCGAAAACAGATACTGTAAACAGTCCTGATCACCATGTCACCCTGGGTTTCCATGATGGGTTGTACAATATTTCCTACCATTATTATTATTATAGTATAAGATAAATGTGTTATATTATTACATGGCCCCCTGAAATACTTAATTCTGATTGGCCAGTTGAATCATTCTGAGGTATGTTATTCCCTGTACATTATGTGGCTGTACAGTATTCCTTACATATAAAGTCATGTACACAATTATGACAAAAAATTTGACAATTTTCAGTCTGGTTTCTGATCACAGCACACAGTGCTGAGTGGAGATCCATGACATGCAGAGTCCCACAGGGCTCAATTCTTGCACCGCTCCTGTTCAACCTGTATACACTCCCACTGAACCAAATAATGAGGAAAAAAAAATATGCAGATGAAACCCAGATTTACTTAGCCCTATTACCTACTGACTACAGCCCTATTGACTCCCTCTGCCAATGTATTGATAAAATTACCAGTTGGATGTGCCAGAATATTTTTCCATTACACAAAGAGAAAACTGAATATATTGCAAGTTCTTAAGGTGAATGCATACCTTCACTGTAAGAGTCAAACATCTATAAATCAAGTCAGGAATCGTGGTAATTTTAGAGTCAGACCTTAGTGAATACATTTTCAGCCTGTTTATTCACATCACCCCACGTTTCCAAAGACCCACACCTGATCTTCACATTTAAAAAAAAAGGATGTAGTGTGAGCATACAACAACCTTGGACTCTGTAAAAGTTTCTTAACACCTAAGCTGTCTTTCCATGGGTCAGAGCGAGAAGCCACCATCTGGGACCTTGAGGAGAAGAACCTTCATGAGCTACACCAGCTTCTCAAACAGCAGCTAAAGGACCAGTACTTCCTCCAGAGACACCAGCTCCTGAAAAAACATGAAAAGGTCGGAGGTCGCCACTCAAAACTTTACAGCGTTAAATAATTTTATGTGGATCCCCTTTCTATCTAAACTGTTCTAATCGAGCGTTTTGCAGAGATGACCTGCATTTCCACTTATTTGAGAGCTGAACGATGACTATGATATAAGCATATAATTTTTGCACCTGTGCCACATCCTGAAGTACACTTAAGGTTGCGATTGGTCTCTCTAGTAACCAGACTACAAGAGAGATCACAGGAGAGATCAGCGCTGCAGTTTCACTCTCTCGTCTTTAAATATATGAACCAAACATCTATCCTGACCGTGACCATATTGACATAATAATAGCTAAGGAGCTAATGTAAACCAAACAATAATTTAAAGTTCAATTTATCAGAGCATTGATTGTGTTGTTGCTAAAAGGCATAGGTCACATAAAAATAAAACGATTTACTTCATTAACTCCCCCTTATGTCATTCCAAACCTGCATAATGTTTTTGCTTCTGAGGAACACAAAAGAAGATATTTTGAAGTATGTTGGTAACCAAATAACAGTGGCACCTATTGACTTCCATTGTATGGACACAAAACCACTTGACACATTTCTCAAAATATTTTCTTTGGCATGACATGAGGTCAAGCACATGATGGGGGAAAAAAAATCATTTTTGGATTACACTATCTTTTAATATATATCAAATACATATTAAAGATATTTTAATATATATTATATATTTCTGACAGTAAACCGAAGCCTGTAACATTGGCTCCTGGTTTGATAAAGGTTTTAATGGGGCCCCAGAGGCATGAGTTTCGTTCTCTGACCCTCACTCGTGTGTGTAATAGGAGCAAGAACAGATGCAGTGTTACAACCAGCGTATGGTCGAGCTCCTCAAAGTCAAACAACAGCAGGAGAAAAACAGATTGCCCAAAATCCAGCGCAGCGAGGGCAAAACACGCACGGCCATGTTCAAGAAGAGCCTGAGAATCAACTACAGCGGAAGTTCAGCTGAAGATCGCGAAAAAATCAAGCAGGTAAGATCTATGACCTGTGGTTATCTGACTGTCAGTGTGTCTTCTGCATTTTTACACCTGTGTGTGATTTAGTTCTCCAGACAGGAGGAAAAGCGTCAGAAGGCCGAGCGACTACACCAGCAGCAGAAGCATGAGAACCAGATGAAGGAGATGATTTACCAGTGTGAGGGGAACTTCAGAGAACTTCAGCAGCTACAGGTAAGGATCATATCATGCAGTTGGATGGAGTGGGTGAATTTGATGTTCTGACATGAATCTGCTCTGCAGAACAAGAAGTGTCACTTGCTGATTGAGAACGAGACACAGTGTCTGAAGTCACTGGATGAAGAGCACAACCAGCAGCTGAAGGACTGGAGAGAACAGCTGAAGCCCAGAAAGAAGGTTTGCATGTCTCTTGGAAAATCCTCAGAGATCCTCACACCCAACGTTCATGTTATATACAGCAGTGAAAGCACCTTTAGCATGACGTGATGTTTTCTCTTTTAGGTTCTGGAGGACGAACTGAACCAGAAAAAGAGAGAACAGGAGTTTTTTTTTAAGGTGAGCGATGATTCAGAGTGTCAGAACCTCGGATCACCCACCAGACTCACCAAGTTCTTTCCGTATGCCGATTCTTTCACCACATGAGCTACTTCAAGTACTTCTTAGTTCTGTTATTTAGTTAGAGACACTCATTGATTAATTTTTTGGACATTGCATTACATTATCTCACAGATCTGTCTTTTATTGCACAATAACAGTGTAAGTTCATATCATATCAACAGTGCAAAGCCAAAGAACTAAAGTCAACTATTGCATTAAAGTCAACTATCACATTAGTTCATGCAAAATGACCAACAGAGTATATTTAAAACTGTATCTACTTTCAGGTGCACATTTGTGTTCAGTAATATGTTTTTGTTTGTTTTTGTTAAATATCTGGAGACTGTAAGTGAAATTTTCATATTCGTCTAACTGATTTCATTATAAAGGATAGTTATACTCATGAGGACTGAAAGAGTTTAGTGCTCATGATTATTATTGAAATAATTAATTTCAATAATATTAAAAAAATCCTAAATTTTTCTATAACCATTTAATATGCGTAAATATATATAATCTCTAAAACTAATTCTAGAATTCTAATTCTAGAAGACTAATTCTAATACTTTTCTAACCAACTTGATCAAGGATTTTACGTTTTAATTTTTTCTAAATTTTTTTCTTTAATCAGAGTTTTGTCATTTTACACACTAGGCAGGAACACATTTACAATTTTTATTTTGCACTGTTCAAACTGTGGGTTATACTCTTGCTGCATTTACTGTAAATGTTGCACACCGGACGAGATTGTGCCAGGACGTATGTCTCCTGCACATGCCAAAGTTAAAGACTCTGAGCAAACAAAGGGTCTGAGAAATTTGTTTATGCCTCAGATGGAATTACAAAGATTTTCTATTCCATAGTATATATTCCAGTATCAATTCTATTAAAAAGATTTCCACATAAAACATGTCTATGAATTAGGTACAAGAAATGTCCTTTTTATTTTGTTTATAGAAATTTAGCTAAAATCCTGTCTTCACTGTACAATTTTGATCATTCTTATTTTCGAGTCTTGTCACTTTGTGTAACCAAAGGTTTAGTGCGGATGCAACTCTGTGTATAGACACTGTTGTCCTACAAGAGCACATATGATAAATTAGATGTTTATTAAACATCTTGTTGGAAGTCAATGCAAATGTGTCACAATACTCCACAGGGACTGATGATTCCAGAGATGTCAGTCAAAACAGTGATCTTCCCAACTGTTTTCTTGCAAACATTTGCTGGAATCTCTCTATGGTAAACGCCTCTGACGTGACAGATCCTGGACGCATCAATGACACCACGTCTGACAGTTGACAGACCAATCACACAGTGATACGGGAGTCCTGCCCTTCTAATATATACTGTTGCTGTAGGTTCCTACTTCATTGTCTAACTCTTTCCTATAAAAATCAAATTGAAAGCTATGCCTCAGCAGACCCCATCTGCTCAACTGTTCTAGGGCGAGCCATCAAAATCATTGCCGAATGCAGCATACTTTTTGTTGTACTAGCAGGTCTATTTACGGTTCCTGTAAATTATTTGCTGATATATACTGGGAGAATTATGTTTCATGACAAATTTTCTTCTGTAGTTCTTGCTAAGTGTCACATTGTGGTGAGCTGTAATAATTGTCTATACTGTGGTGACTACTAGTTCAGCAAGCGGTGGAATGAAAGCAGTGACTGTGTTTGTGCATGTGTGGTTCTATGATCTCCAGCAAGGACACATTCCTTGTTCATCATATGCCTGTGGGGAAAAACAGCTCAAGCAATAATCACTGTGTCCTCACTGTTCTCTTTTCTCATCAAGGGTGCTAGAGAGAGTGCAGGTGGCAGTCGCTAATAAAGAAGACCCCTGCCTTTCCCCATTGCCTGCAGAGGAGTCTAAACAGCCCACTGTGTGTCTTGCAACTGGGGCAAAATTATGAAAATCTTTCCCAAACCGTCTCCCCTCTTTGCATGCTTAATGGATGACAGAGAAGAGGACGATGATGCAGCAGGCAAACCATGGAGAGGGATGTGTATGATGGGAAAAGACGGCCGTCACATGCCTTAGCTGTTTTTTAAGACTGTATATTAGTGACATAAAGGAGTTATGGATATCAAATGCTTTTTGGTTGGATGTCAGTGGATGTCACCCTAGTCATAGAGCAGCTTTATCCTCTGCCTCAGCCTTATTACCAGGACACACTAAGCACTTAGCAGCCAAGGTGATTCACTCTTGCATCCCTTGCTATGGTGGTCCTCCACCATCATGCCCCAGTTTAGAATCCCTTCAGAAGTGTGGTCAGTCAACCTTTAGGGGCTCTAGACCTTCTCAGCCTCAGCAGGCAAACCGCAAGCCAAACCAATTCAGCCGAGAGGAAAACTTTTCTACTCTCTTCGTACAGAAAAGGTCTCCCTCCTCTACCCATGGGGTTACAACTGAGGGCGGTTTGCACAAGAACGTGTGGTTTGACAGTAATAAACTTATTCCCTTTGCATCCAGGCAGTAGGGCTAGGGCACAGCAAGGTTTGAAAGAGGCGTTTAAGCACCAACCACATATAGTAAATATATGTGTGAATAAAATATTGAAGCTATAAACTGATTTGTAAACCACAAATGAAAAATTTAGCCGAAATCTCAATTTGTTTGTTAGAACGGTGTCGGCCATGTCTGTACCAGGGCATCTAGCCCCAATGGCGCTAGATGAGTGAGGTTGAATCAAAGGGGACAGTGGGTCAACTCCTTGGCGAACAGATCTACTTCTGCTCAGCCATATCTCTGCCAAATAGACTCCACCACTAGTGGATGGAGCCTCCACTCCAGATTTGCATTTGACACAAGATCTGCTTGAACGTTAACATCTTGAATCAGATCCAGCTACTATATTCTGTTTCTGTAGATGGTGCAGCATTTGTATCTTGTTCTTACAGCAGTTGTTTAAAATTAAACTTGTCATCCATGTTAAAAAAAACTCTGCAAGTAACCTGCAATTTTATGTTTCAAACAGAGATGGCAGGAGAGAGGCACTTTTTGGTACATTTGAAACCTGGTACATATATCAGTTCTGTTGACCTGAACAACTTGCACTGATCCCCCATTAGCTCTGCCCAACAGAAAATCAGTTATTTTGAAAAGCGCATGATGTGAACTTAAAAACTGTTTTCTGTTTCTGAGTGTTTCAGTCAGTACATTTGTATATCTGCTCTTGCGTGTTTGACCCAATCGCTGCTTGCAGGTGTTTTTCATTCTCTTTTGACCTTCAAGCTCCATAAATCCTACAGGAGAACACAACTGAACAAAAGATTATGGAACTGATATAAACTAAAGCTAGCAAAACACACTCATACATTTATTATTAGTGTGACTGTCATGACTTGGAAATGTCAATAAAACACCTTTGACAATTTTAACTGTTTATTTGGCTTACATCAAGTAAAGAAAGGTAAAAGTCAAAACATGAAATACAGTACAAAACAAAACTTGTATGCTTAAGAAAAAAGTGTCAACAGATTACACGTCATCTCCCTTTGAACTTCCTGCTCACAAACAGAAAAACATACTTCTATTTCCAAAGTGAAATTCCTGTCCAGACCTGCACATACAGTATATATGAGAGCAACGGAAATCTTTACAGTCACTTTGCATGCTTCATTGGCCCTCTTCTGTACGTAACTGCTCAGTGTAAACTGTGTTAATGACAGCTGAGCTCAAGTCACCTCCTCCACACTTCTCTTCTAACCTTCACTTAGAAATAAACAAAAGCATTTTATAGCAACTAGGAGCTGATGACCACAGAGCAGAATGACCATATGACTTCTGATGCCCCCAGTATTGTCAACAAGTCCAACTTGGCACCTGTTTAACACAAATTCACTTTCAGATGAACAAATGAATGGACAACAAAAACATCCTATCACTGAGCAGATTTTAAGTAACAATGTAGCAATAATAATAAACGTGTTAATCAAATCTATGCTTGAAACCAGTCAAGCATGAATGTTAAAACATTTGGCAATGATTGTAAATAACTTTTGTCAGTGTAATTAAAATATGAGTTTGGGCAATACTGATATATAAAATAATGACAATATTATGGTCACTTTGAGGTAATTCATAACTCTTATTTACAACTGGACACTGGTAATGTAGAAAAGGGGTTGATATTTTTAAATCCAGGACAGGCGCAAAATGAAAAGTGCAATCTAAAACAACCACTTATTTAAAATGAAGGCAGATAAATAAGGAAAATTTTGGCCGAGTTTGGTAGTGTTTGCACATACTTTTTTTGAGTATTAACACTTAGCTGTAGACTGAAAGAGTCCTAATATATATGCATTAAAGTGTTTAAAAAGTTCTCCAGGCTTTGTTTTTGCTATATAGGCTCTAATTTTCTATTTGTAAGATTTGGTAGTATGTGTTATATATAAATATTGTTTCTCTATCAGCTGATATACACTGCTGATAGACAACATGTTACTTGCTTGACTACAGTACGCAAAAAATGCTGAGCACTTTGCAAATTATACCTAGACGCAATATCAAAGAGGCTGTGAAAGGTCAGTTATATATTGCTAGTCATTTAAACCTTCAGCACTACATATATAAGGTTTGATTAACATAAGAATATTGAGTAACAGAATATTGAGACACTCACCGCTTTGCAAGTACCTCAAGGCCATAAAACAAGTGAACTAAACAGAACGGCCTGTTTGAACTCACAAAAAATGGAATGTCATTAAAAAACAATTAGAAAATAACAAAAATAACAGATATTAATTAAAGTTTGGATAATTGCAGCTGGGTCAAAGTACCTAAGGTTTCTTGGTCAGATAATTGGAAGGGATCCAGCCCTCCATCACTGACTCATCACTCACATTTTTACAAAACCACCAGCCGCTGCTTTGTTTCTCCATAACTTCAAAAACATCACCCTCTTTAAAGCCAGGCGTCTGCTCATCTCCTTCGAAATCTGCCACGGCTAAGAACAACTCCTCTTTGACTGGTTCCTTGATAAGTGGTGGAAGTTTATCTTTTGGGGGTCCTGGCTTTTCATTTTTTATTAGGGGTTTTGGTGGCACTGGCACTTTGGGCTTAGGTTCGTCTCTCTCCTTTTCTTTGGAGGGTGGCAGAGCAACGTTTTTCATTTTGGGTGGCGGGGGTCTGCTTTGAGGAGGTGGAGCTGACTTGGCCTCCTGAAAGTCTTTTTGAGGACCTTTGGTGTCTGTAGGACTGGCTGGTTCAGAACTCTTCTTGGGAGGTGGAGGTCTTCTAGGTGCCACAGAAGGTCTTTGTGGAGGCTCTTTTGTAGGTAAATTAGACATTTCTGAAACGTCATGGCCATTTTGTTGCTTAGATGGGCATTTCGGCTCTTCATTTGTTCTTCCATTCTTCAGGGGGTTTGAGGATGTGCTGGATGAGGTGTCATTCTGTTGGCTAGAATCATTTGGGTTGACAAGCTCTGGAGGTTTAGATGGGCGAAGCTTACTTCTCAGGTGTGTGATATCCAGCTCACCCTTAGCTACAGGCTCTGGTTTGGCTGCAGGGGCAGGCTTTGGTCTGATGACTGGTTTGGGCTTTGGAAACGGAGCTGGGTTGATTGAATCTGACTTCTCCTCAGGTGAATCTGGCTTGGGTTTGGGGGGGTGCTTTGTCACATGCTTTAGGTTGAACTTTTTCACCTCTTTGGCTGAAACTTTGTGGCCACACTCCAAACCCATCTCATTGCGCAGATGCAGTTGCTTGTTCTTCTCCTCCTTCTTTGACTCTGGGGGTTTGTCGGGTTTAAGAGGAGCTGCTTTTGGCGTTACCAATGGGATGATGACCCCTGGAGCCGGTGGTTTGGGTGGGAGATGTTTGGAAAGATCTGCTCGGGATTTGTCCTCCTGTTCCAGGCTTTTGTTGATTGATTCTCTCCTGGGTGGTAAAGCTGGCTTCTCCTCAGCTGTGGGTGAAGATGTAGGTGGGGGTAAGGGTCCAGAAAAAGGGGAGCTGCTTTTGACCGCATTAAACTTCCATTCTTTCAGCTTGGAACGGGTGGAAAAATCTGAGTTAGATGAGGGCTCATCTGGCAGGGGCTTGGACCAACTATCTTCCGAGTTGGTGTTATTGCTTAAGGTGTCATCCAGCTTCATTTGAGCCATCTCACCAGGAAGAGGGGCCAAAAAGTTAGGTCTAGAAGCATTACTAGTCTTCTTGTATTTATCTATAAACGTTATTGGAGCCCAGCCTTCCTTATCATCTATCTGAATGTACCACCAACCACTTGAGTTCTTTTCAATCACCTGGACATATTAGAGGATAATGTTGACATACATGTGGAACAGGTGGATAGATTCATTTGAAAACCTGCCAAAAATGTTTTTTACAGTTGCCATTTTACTTACCTCAACTTTCACTCCTGCTTGGAAGCTAATGCCATCAGGAATAGTTGTCTGAAAATCAGCAATGGTGTAATACTCCTCCTCTACTTGTGGGGGTACTGGAGGTTTAGGTAGATTCACTCCTCGTGGCTGTGTAGAGAATTAAAGACCAAGTTGCAATATCAGAATATAATACAGGGTAACGTTGCCTTTAAACATTATCAGTATCATCATAAATTAAGTTCCTGATGCAGATATTTTACACAAACACCTCAAGTTGTAATTGTGACTGTAACCCTGTGATAATTTGAATACCAGAAGAGAAGCCTTAAACTTCTAACATGGAGGAGTAAACTCCAGATTCTTGGTGAGTGCTATTTTTTTTTCCGAAATTCAATAAGAAATAGGATACCACTGAAAGGCTGTAAATCCATTGGATAATGGATTTACAGTAAATTTTTTACAGTACTGTTAAATTTGGATAATTCAGTAGAACACTTAAGACAGATGCAGAAATACTTGTGTATTATAAAACAAAAAAAAATCTTACTATTGTAAGATCTCGACGTGGTGGAGGTCTTTGTCGTGCCCCTGCTTCTGTTAAGAATTAAGAAGAAAGAATTTACAGGAGCTCATCTAGGCCTATTAAAAAATGTTTTCTTAAAATGATTAAAAATTAAAAATGATTTCTTTCATTCCACCACTAATATCAAACAAACTAAATTTTCGTAGCTGAACTTACTGCGCCTGTTGTCTGAAAATGCTGAAAATTTGTCCCTCTGATTCTCTTTGTTTTCTCTGCTATTCTGCTGTTTGCAAGCCACATCAATGTCATTAGTGCTGACATGAACCGGGGCACCAGCGGCCATCTTCTGACTCAGAATGTCAGCTTTCTTCAGATAGGATGCTGGTGCCCAGCCCTCTTTTCCTTGGTACCTTCAGGAAGCACAGCATTAGTTAAAGACAATTTTTAGCTACCAAGCTAATAATTTTACATTGTAAGAACCTGTTTTCATTAAGTAACAAAAACATTTAAAAGTTATATGTTTTAGATGTGTTTAAAACATCCAGTCTTTTAGACACTGTATTAAAGCTACAATCCGTAACTTTTGTTGGTTAAAAATAAAGAAAAACTGATCAAAACAATCTTACCTAACCCCAGTTCATAATGGTGAGTTTATAATATTGATTCACAATTTAAGCTGCCTTGTCTGATGTCAGTTTGGCTTTATTTAAATTCAATATGTAAAGAAAAGTACATAAAGACACCTGCAATTTTATGTTTCCAACAAAGATGGCGATAGAGGCAAAAGTTAGGGTCTGCAGTTTTAACATTATTACAACCCGAATAAAACGATTGTATTTGGTTTTAAGAACATTCAAACATAGTAGACGTTTTGATATATATGATATATAAAGTAAAAAAAAGTTTTACTTACATTACTGCAAGTTTGTTTATTGATAGACTTTGAGAGAACTTGTAGAGAATGTTAGCCAACATTCTGAGAATGTTTCCTGTTAGCTGAGTATATATTTAAAATTTCGTAAGGATATTTATTTGTTTTTACCTGATTTTCCACCAGCCTTCCAAGTTTTTCTGAATGACCTCAACAGTCATGCCTTTCTCCAGATCAATCTCGTCCTGATCGCGTGCAGAGTACGGATAGATGGCGGTGTACTTCTCCTCTGTGGATGTAAAGAAAATACTTCAACTATCAGCACATGTTCTGAAATAAAATCCAAACACTGCAGCTAATTTATCATTTTTTCCTTACACTTGTTTCCAAATCAATTTAATGCAAATAGATTAAAGTTAACTGTGCTTACAGAAATAGTTTTAGTGTTTGGCAGAAACATGCAGTGGTAAATCTGAAGTAGTAATGAAAGTGACAAATCGTACAGTAAAAACAGCTGCTTTGTTTCTGTTTAGGTTTTTGTGGTCGGCAGATGAAGGTTCAGTTTTGATCAGAGGTGATGGAGAATGAATGTTGTCTCATGCTTGCAAACACGACATGCACCAGCAGGTTGAAATGCTTCTTTCTATTCACAGCAGAGGATGAATCTACACCTGGTGTAAACCTTCATTTCAATATCCTAATTCCTCCACAGCTCTTCAGATGTTTAGATGCAATACTGTGACCTCATGCACTGAATGTAACTGTGTAAATATATGGGCCAGGAAACAGTGCCACGTTTTTGTTGTGTGCAATGTGACCTACTAGTGATATAATAACAGAAAAGCTGAACAATAAAGTTACACTGTTAGCAAGTTCTGTAAATTTTCTCAACTCCATCCCCAGGTCTATATGCGTGTGCTTCTGCATAAACAGGAAAGACAGGAATGTCTCAATAAAAAAGGCTCTACTTAAAAGCAGCAGGGGCTGCACAGTTTAGCACACAAATTGAAAAACATAAAACAATCCTAGGTTTTTATCTAATACAGCTGCCAGATTAACAAATAAACAAACGCTACCTGAAGACAATGTGCCATCAAACTTTAGTAGTGACGACTTCAAGAACTTTTTTACAGAGAAAATCGAAACCATACGAAACACAATTAAAAATATGCGACCTGTAACTTTACCTGGAGATTCACCCTTGTTAAAAATTCCCCCTCAAGAACAGCTGCAATGCTGCAAGGCCAGGTTGATCTCAATAAACTTATCATCACTTCCAAACCAACAACATGCTTGTTAGACCCCATACCAACTAAACTATTGATAGAGCTCTTACCAGCAGCTGAGGAGTTTCTTCTCAATATTATGAACTACATTCAAATGAACTGACAAACTACAGACCAATCTCAAATATCCCATTTATGTCTAAAATATTAGAAAAGGTTGTTTCCACACAACTATGCCTTCATACACAGAAACAATATTTATAAAAAGTTTCATTTGGGATTCAGATCACATCATAGCACAGAAACTGCACTGGTCAAAATTACAAATGATTTACTTCTAGCGGCAGACAAAGGTTGTATCTCATTGTTAGTTTTACATGATCTTAGTGCGGCATTTGACACATAGATCATAGGTCACTAACAGGCGGACCGCGGTCCGGATCCAGAAGCCGTCTCATACGGACCGGGACCTACAGCCAAAACTGAAGGTTGTGATTTTAAAATCTAGCGGGGCTCTTCTGTTTCAACGGCGCAGCTTATGCAGTTTTTACAGTGGTGATAGTGGAAAAGCACAGATCAATCGCATGCGAGTTAAGCCACCCAGCCAATCAAATCTGTGCATTCCAGCTGTAAACATTGCGACTCTACAGTGCAGACAGATGAGAGGCTCAGCAACTTGCTCACACATGTAAAGGCAGTAATAAGAAAAAGATAGCGATACATGTAGAAAACGAAGGGAGATATAAAGACGACTGCGCCGGAGAAAGTTGAGAAAAAGACGAGTGTGACGGAGAAGAGAGAAACAGGCAAGTCAGACGGAGAAAGAGAGAAACAGGAGAGTCAGACGAAAAAAGGGAGAGAAAAAATAAGGCACAAATGGTGCTTTCCAAAAAAAGAAAAGTGGACAGCGAAAATAGAGCATTTAATAAAGCATTTAGACTCATTTCTATTCATACTTCCCACTGGGAGCACTAAACCAGTGTGTCTCATATGTTCAGAAACCGTGGCACTTATTAAAAGTGCCAATGTCAAACACCACTAAACATAAAGGTTTTGAACAAACATACCCACTCAAATCTGAAGATCACAAAAAATAAGTAGTTTCAGAGTCCAATATGACCAGTCCACCAGGATCCTGAGCCACACATTCACTGCCCAACAACATGCCCATGAGTGTTCCAACAACGTGCCCAACAACATGCTCATGCTCTCTATATGCACAAGAACATACAAGTTTACATACATATATCTCCATGCTGCTATTTTGCACCTGCACTTTACCATATTGCACCTTTTCACCATTGCACCCCAGTAACCTCATAATTGACTACACTTCAGGCACACTGTGCAAAATGTATATACACCACTGTCTGTCTGTATATGATGTATTTATTTGCTTATTTGATATTGTCTGTGTGCACTTTTATGTTATATGTTGTGTGTTATATTAATACCTGCACATTTGGAGTTTGGGGAAATGCAATTTCGATCCTCTGTGTAACTACTGTTACATGGTCTGATTGACAATAAAGTTCACTTTGACTTTTCCCTCAGAGTTGCTTGGATTTTGGGTCAACACAAAAAACCATTTACTGATGGAGGGGTTGTCAAAGAATGCATGAGTGCAGTAGCTGAAACACTACTTGAGGGGAAACAAAAACTTAAGCTTTGTGATAAAATAAAGCAAATACCCATGTCAGCATCATCTGCCATAAAGAAAAGTGAAATATTAACTCAGGACGTGCTAACCCAGCTAGATGAGTTGTACTGAATTCATTTGATTTAATAGTCAGGTATTGAATGCATGCAGATGTTGATACAACTTCTAGGCTACTTAAATATATACCACACTAACTAGTTAGTCATTGTGTTCTTCCTGACCTTTGCTTCAAAAAGAATTCTCTAATTGGACCTCTTAAAATTTTAGTTGAATACCCCTGCTATAGATCTTGTCATGCTGTTAGATCGACATGCTGTTAGCCCCTATGTAACTGATCTTCTCTCACGCTACAAGCCAATGCGCGCTTTATGCTTTCAAAACTCTGGATTTCTGGTTGTACCTAGAATCACAAAGTCCACTAAAGGCAGCAGAGCTCCTCACAGTTGGCTCCTAAACTCTGGAATAATCTCCCTTATGCTGTTCGGGGCTCAGACACTTGCAGTTCAAATCTAGGCAAAAGACACACTTCTTTATCCATGCATTCTCATAATACATCGCATCCCTTGCCATTCCATTTTTACCCCCCAAAAAAAAACAATTTATGCTCTTAATGTTATGAACAGCAGCTACCCTAATTATTCTGTTTTGGGTTTTTATCCTGAAGTTTTTATCCTTGGGAGCTTCAGGACGTGCAGACCTAGTAGTGGTCATAACCCACCTCCTTTCTTGTGCAAAGGAAAGGCTGTAAAGCCCTGCCTCCATCTCGGCTGGTGGAACAGGCTCGATTGAACCTTGATCTCTGCACAGAAGACTGCTGAGCTTTTGTTGTAACCTGAACAAGATCCTGTCTCATTACAGTTCTTCACAGTCATGGTGATCTCAAAATTCTAGACTGAAAAATCAAGCACGGTGATAGATCATTTTCATACTTAGTGCCCAAACTCTGGAACAGTTTTCCCAGTGTTGTCCAGGAGACAGATACTCTGTCAGTTTAAATCCTGATTAAAGACCCATCTCTTTAATCTCACCTACACATAGTCCTATGGTTTTATGACTTAAATCCCTTAGTTAGACTGCATTAATTAGGTGAACAAGAACTGGGGATACTTCCCATAAGAACAGATGTACAGGTTCTAGTCTAAGTCGGTCTTTCATTTCCCCAAGGTCCTCTAGTCAGCAGGATCTGGACCTTATCCAGACCAGATGGTAGGGAGATGGGATAGGATGACACCTGAGACTGCCTGACTCAGTTCCAGTTCAACCTGACACTTGTCCTAGTTCTGTTTCAGCTTTATGCTCATCCTCATGCCAAGTTAAGATGATCACAGCTGTCCTCTTTGTCACCCAGAAGCAGTGAGAATGTGTTGTACTTTTTTATTAATATTTCCTTTACCTATTTACCTACCTCCAGCTCAGATTTTTAAACGTTTTATTCCCTTGCTTAGTCACTTTCAGCTTTTACACGCCAGAGGAGAACTGGCCCTCACATCTGTTGACATCATTGGAGTTTTTGTTTTTTGCCACTGTCACCCTGTGACTTACTTACTGGCAGACTGCTAACATTTAGCTTCGCTTAGGATTTTGTAAAATGTTATTCTAATATAATAACCTTTAAGATATAAAGTCCTTTAGACCTTACTATTTTTTTAGTTGGCTGTCTAGATACATTACCTTCTCATAAACCACTAAGAGAGCTACGAGCCTTTGCATCAAATGACAGGTATTTGCCCATCCATTACTTTAAATGGTTCAATTGTGTTGTAGTCATCATAGGTTCAGTCAACTTTATATTACTAAACCAATTACAATTTTAGTATTACTAATTAGTTATACTAATATCTTATTATAAAGATATTATATTATATTCCACCATCCGCTAATGCTGCGTGCGCATGTTATCTCATACACTCTGCCAGACCGCCACCCCGATGCCTTGTACCTCATCTCTGGTGACTTCAATCAAGCGTCCCTCACGAAAACTCTTCCCACCTTTACTCAGTATGTGGATTGTCACACCCTAGACTTGATGTATTCAAATGTTAAAGGGGCCTACATCTTTTTAGCCTTCCCCTTGCTAGGCAGGTCAGATCACAACCTGGTGTATCTCCTTCCAACATACAAACCTCTGGTTCAGAGGCAACCTGCTACTGTCAGGAAGGTGAGGAAATGGTCTGAAGAAGCCACTGCTGCCCTGCAGGAGTGCTTTGAGTCTACAAACTGGGAGGTGCTCTGTGAGCCACAGGGCGAAGACATTGACCAGCTGACTGACTGCATCACGGAATATGTCAATTTCTGTGTCAACATCTGCATGCCCCTGGAAACTATCCAGTGCTTCCCTAACAATAAACCCTGGGTCACCAAGGACATTAAAGTTGCTCTCAATAATAAAAAGAGGGCTTTTAGGACTGGTGATAGGGAGGAAGCTAAGAGGGCTCAAAGACTGCTGTCTGTCAAGGTAAGGGAGGAAATGGAGAAGTACAGGAGGAAATTGGAAAATAGCCTACAACAAAATAACTTGAGGGAGGTGTGGAGAGGCATGAGGACCATCACTGGCTACAAGACTGGCAGCCAGGTGTTTAAGGGTAATACAAACCATGCTAATGAGCTTGATCTTTTCTTCAATAGATTTGATGTGAAGCCTCAAATGCACACCTCCTACAGCTTCACTACACATTCACCAGTCCATCCTTCTCATGTTGTGGCCACTACACCCCACAAGTTCTCAGAGGATCAAGTAAAAAGAGAATTGAGCAGGCTTAGCCCCACAAAGGCTGCGGGCCCTGATGGAATCCTAAGAATACTGAAAGCCTGTGCCCCGCAACTTTGTGGTGTGCTACAATACACCTTCAACCTAAGCCTACACCTGGAGAGGGTCCTGGTGCTATGGAAAACATCTTGCTTAGTGCCAGTACCAAAAGTAGCATGGCCCTGTGTCCCCAATGACTACATGCCAGTAGCACTGACCTCTTACTTAATGTAAGCTTTTGAGAGACTGATCCTCAGATTCATTCAGCCCCTTGTCAAACCCTTCCTTAATCCGTTACAGTTTGCCTATCAGCCTCAACTTGGAGTGGATGATGCCAACATCCACCTGCTCCATTGAACCTATGCTTACCTAGAGAAACCATTGATCTCTGTGAGGTGCTTTTTGACTTCTCTAGTGCCTTTAATACCACCAGGCCTACCCTATTGGAAAAGTTGAAGAACATGCAGGTGCACTCCTCTGGTCTCTTGGATTATGGACTACCTCACTTGCTGCCCCCAGTACGTCCGCATACAGAACTGTGTGTCCGACACTGTGATTTGTAACACCAGTGCTCCTCAAGGGACAGTTCTTTCTCCCTTTCTCTTTACCCTGTATACATCAGATTTTAGTTACAACTCTGAATCCTGCCACCTTCAGAAGTTCTCTGATTACTCTGTGGTTGTGGGATGTATTCAGGGGGGTGAAACCTCAGAATATCAGACGGTAGTGGACGACTTTGTTACCTGGTGTGAGCTTAATCACCTACAGCTCAATATCAGGAAAACAAAGGGACTCGTAGTGGACTTTAGAAAATCCAGGACCCCCGTCTCTCCTTTGTCTATCCATGGTGAGGAGGTTGAGATTGTTGCAGATTACAAATACCTGGGAGTCCATATAGACAACAAACTGGACTGGACATCAAACTCAGCAGCACTCTTCAAGAAAAGCCAGAACAGGAGTCTGTGGTGTCTAGTGTCATTTTCTATGCAGTGGTCTATTTGGAAAGTAGCATGAAGGTGGCAGATAGAAATAAACTGGACAAATTTATCAGGTACTTTGCCAAGTACAGAGGGCTGGCTCTGTACTTGGCATGGAGCTGGACCCTTTTTTGTATGCTGCTTTATTCATTTTTAATTTATTGATCTACTTTTTCCACTTTTGTATAAATATACTGTATAGGTAAATATTTATTTTATTTCTTGTTGTATAGTTATATATTTATTTCATTTTTATTTTTTTATTTCTTCTTTAGAGCAATTGTGACTTGGCAAAGCAATTTCCCCCTGGGATTAATAAAGTTCTTTGAATCTTGAATTGAATCTTGAAACAATACTTTTTGCAATAATCTATTTATTTTTTATTCTATGTGTTATATATAGTAAACAGGATAACTGGTGAAATGTTTTTTCATTAAATGTGAAGCTGTTTTGAAACAATGCAACACTGTAAAAGCGTGCTATACAAATAAATTTGTATATTTATTTTAAAAATATTGAATTTTTTTTTTTTTTTAATTTATATTTATTTATTTCAGTTCAATTTTGAACTAAATTTAAGCATATAATGTAAACGAGTGGTTCTTGTCTGAGCAAAACTCGCTATAACAGTCCTACATTCTTGAATGTTCTGTGTGGTTTCCAGGGTGTTGCTATGCAGTAGCTATAATGTTCTGAGTGGGTTTAGGGCGTAAGTGGTTTCTTACAGAGCTCAGCTTCAAGTCTGATATACTGGTCTATAGAAATGGCTCAGGTTCCCCTACCCAAGTTATGTGTTTGATGTTATTGTCAACTAAGCATTTAGTTTGAAACTTAGTTGAGACACTATGGATTCTGAAAACTCAAATAAAACCTGTACACTGACTGTTGGTGTCTCTCTTTTCTGCTTGTTTCTTGTATGTTTGATTTGTTGAAACTGTGGTTGTGTTTTTTTGATGTTGATATGTACAGCATTCTTAAGACAAAATATGCATTATTCAATTCAAACAAACAAACAAGCAGTTTCTTATCTTAATCACGGCAGTTCAAGTTCTTGATTTCATGTGCAGTTTGTGAATGTTATTCTTTATGTAAATAATAAAACATGAAATAAGAAATAAGTTAAAATAAGATGATTCAGTAAGGATGCATCATCACATGCATTCAGTTAAACAACATAAGACCTCTAAGTTACAATTCACTGATTCAATTCACTGATTCAATTGAGTGACATGCATTCTGCACAGCTAGCAATGTATGCATGCAGCAGGTCACACAAGCGGGGCTGGGGAGACCGTTGTTACAGAACAGAGTGAAGCGGTGTTCTCTCCACCTTGGCCTGTGCCGAACAGATCCCCTAAAGTACGCCTGCGACCGATGTGTCTCGGCAGTGACCAGAATCTCCGGCACACTCCAGCAGAGAGCAAGCAGACAGATGTCAAAACCTTCCTCTCATGTCTCTTTTACTGGATATGCGGGACTACCAAATATCTGACGTTTAACATGTGGCTCTTAACTGAAGTTACACGTTTTCATTACATACAACTCACGAATAAAGTCTAAAAGTGTTAAAACGACTGTTTACCCCATATCAAAATAATCACTTGTTGTCATTATTATTACGACATTCAACATGAAAGGTGAAGTGTGTCATTTCTTTCTTACAAAATTATTCCAGATTTTCACATTTAACAAAACAAATGCAAATGGTTCTGTGCATTAAGGGCATTAAATATAAGGGTGTTGTGGGTGGTTGCAAAGGCATTGTTGTGCAGGTGCTACGGTGTTTTGTGTCTATTTTTTTGCACTGCAATGTGATTTTAGGCTGTTGCTATTTGCCCATTTACTACTTTACTAAGCCACGTGATTTGATAACACATTTATATCCATATCACAAATTATCCTTTCAAGTCACGATATAGTAACAGTGATGTATGTTTAGCACACATCACTAATGGCTGTTTCCAAACAGGCATCTTGAACGTTTCTATTTTTGTCATTAGACAAATAGGTATGCCCAGCTCCAAACCAATCCCATTGGCTAAGCCAGGAATTGACATGGTGTGCTGTTCAAATAAACAAATACAGAGCGGTTTTATAGCATTCACATCCTTCAGGAAGACAATATACCAATGGCTTGTATTTAGCTGAATATGCACATCATCACAAAAATCACACATTTCACCTTTAAGGGTAAAAATACATAAATGGAAAAAAGTTCTGATGTCTGAACATTTAGTTTTAGTTGCTTAATTCTGGACTTCAACACATTTGATAAGACTGTAATGAAAGGCAGGAGCATTTACCTTCCTCAGCTGGTAGTGAGAAATCATCAGGGTCATCCTGAGCCTCCAGACATGTTGCTGGTACCCAACCCTGAGCATCTTCTGAGCTAACAAACCACCAACCTGTAGAGGAGATCCAGCCTTTCAGAAGTCTTCATGACTGAAATTCTTCACCCTTCATCAGACATCACGTTAAAGAAACTGTTCACCCAAAGTTTTCTATTATTTACTACCCTCATGTCAAACCTAACTTTATTTCTTATGTGGAACACCAAAGAAGATATTCTGAGGAAAGTCTCAGTGAATTTGTGCCCATACAACAGAAGCACTTTTGCAACTAAAGCCGCTGTTGTCTGGTTTCCACCATACTTCAAAATATCTTCTTTTGTGTTCCTCAAAAGCAAAAAAAAATAATAATTTTGACGTGATTTGAGGGTAAGTAAATCATGGAGGACATTTTATTTTGGGGTGAACTATCCCTTTAACACGATCAGTCTGTATACAACTTCAGCCAGTGATTAATAAATGTTTGACAGTAAGAAGGACCCACCAGACTCATTTTTCTCAATAACCTCCACCACCTGCCCCACGTACAGGCTGATCTCAGAGCTCTCCTGCTTCTCGTAGTCTGTGACGGCCACATACTGATCCAGCAGGAGTGGGTCAGCAGAGGATGAGTCTCCTGCTGGAGAGAGAAAGTGGACATGAGAAGACACTAGATCAACAACTTGACAGGAAATGAGAATGGAGTGAAATAATGGGCTTTCTGGACTAAAAACTCTTCTTAACATTTTACAAAGCACATTTATTAGAACCATAAACAAAGCACATTATGGTATAAATAACACCAGGACAGTGCATGAAGATTAGTTTGGTGATTTGTAATACATTTTTGAAGCAACAATGCTTGTGATGCAGCTGAATTTATTTGCTCCTGTATGTGAATGATTTCAAAAATCTCAAAAACATCTCTTTGCATTAACTTTCAACTGTTTCAAATGACTTTCAAGTGACTGTGTGGCTCAAATTTGACAGAAATATTGACAAATTTAAGGCCATTTCGTGCCACATGCGTGCTGGAAGTGCACGGTCTCCCATATATAAAAATATATATGCAACATAAAGTGATAGTTCACTCAAAAAATAAACATTCTGCAATTATTTTCTCACCAAGTCAAGCATGTTATTTACTCTGAATTATGTTACTCTACTATTGTTTTAAACAATGCCAATGAAATCATTCACAGATAAAGCAATTATGTCTACTAATATCAACAAAAATCACAACATTCATAACTCTGAAAGACTGAATATGAAAACTGATTATATGGTTCCTCAAACAACAAAGTGAACATTTGATCACAAGGTTAAAGAGAGCACAGACAATTCATACCAGAAACAGAATATCCTCTGATGCTCCGAAACATCAAATTCTTGAAGGAATAGTTTACTCATTATTTTGTCATTCAGACTTCTGATGTCATTCTTTAATCTTCATAACCAAAGCACAGATTTTTTTCAAAAGCAGTGCATTGGGTTTTTTTGGTTACAATGGGAGTGAACAGTGATCGCCTTCTCAAGCTTCAAAAGAACGCAAATGCCTTAATTTACAACTTAAAAATATGTGTTTTGGTTCCAAAGATCCAAGTAAGACACCGGTTTGAACAACAGAAGGGTGAGTAAATAATGACGAAATTATAATTTTTGGTTAAACTATTCCTTTAAGTTATATTAAAAACAGAAAACTATAAAAAAAAAAATTTTTAGAATATGGCATTACAAAATGAAAATAGTTTGATTCATAAATTTTGTCAAGATCTCATTTTGGACATTTTTGTACCGTTTGGTTGAGTTTTACCACATTATTTTGATATAGGCACTGCTCTCTTTTCCTTGTAAAAAGCATTCACTGCTGCTTTATTGCCAAAGCACTATTAAAACAAGTTAATATTACAATTACTACCAACACAATTTAACATTAGTTTAAAGTGATTTTGACTAAAGATCAGCTCAATGGTCCAGTGATCCTCCACCACAAGGCCATGCACACTACAAAGGAAGTGAGCACCAAGCTTGTGCCCTCGCCCACCTAGAGAACCCCCTCATGTGAAAGGGCAGCACTGTCGAGGGCTCAAACACACACAGCATGGCTAAGCAAGTATCTGTTACTACCTCTCTTTATGAAAGAAGTCGCCCGCTCCACAATCCCTGATGAACGAGAGCAGGAAGGTTTAGATGACATCCACAGTAAACACAATAAAGGATACAAGTGGTATGTACGGCTCCTGGATGATGTAGCTCAAATGAAAACTTTACTGATGAATTCAAGTGTTTGGTCACCAGAGGGCGCTCTAAGAAAGCTCTGAAATAAAACTCCCCTTTTCCTAACTTACCCATGACATATGTAACTGTTTCCTTACCTGACTTCTTCTTCCCACTGGGTTCCCTGTAAACATAAAAATATATTAGTTGGATATTCATAGTACTAATAAAAGTCATGTTCAGTAATGTCTGACTGTACCAAACAATGTCAATTTTCCTCTAACAGACAACATTTAGTGATATTTAGTTATATTCACAAAGCATCTGCCCAAAAAGCAGAACGCAACAGAATATAGCTAATATGTTGCAGTTCCTACGGTTGTTTTTTGAACATAAACTTCCTAAACCGTATCCAGGACGCATTTCAGGCATGTTCACCAACCCGCCGTAGTAACTACTGCACCAATATCTCCAGCAACTGTTCATGTACGTAATTCATTATGCATCATTTATCATATCAGTGCAGCCAGCCATTATCACCATGACTATGACCTGTCCAACACTGCTTGCATTTTAGGGTGAAGTGTGATAGAAAGGGGATTAAGTTAGTTCTCAGGATTTTCCTGTGTTCATTTGAATCGTGTGTGTATTGTGATCATACTCTTTGGGTGGATTCAGGTCGTCAGGACGCGTCTCAAAGAACACACGAACCTCCTCACACTGAGAGATGTAAACAGGCAGCTGGATCAGGGCCTGAGAGAGAAACATATACAGATATTCAGTTTGGATTGTGTCACACTGAGGTTATTGTAGTTAACTGAATCTGAAACAACATTTCTAAAATTACCCACATAAAAGAAACTAAAACTAAATGTTTCAAAATAAACTAAAACTAAACTAAAGCTTTTATGCACAAAACGATTATGATTTCAAAACTAACTAAAACAGAAAAAATATAAAATATTTTTAGTTTTTGTTTTAAATACTTTAATCTCAAACTGAAATTGAACTAAAAATAAAATATATATTGATAGACTACAATTAAAAACAGAAACTACATTAAACCAAATAATTAACTAAACTAATAGTAATTTAAAATTCAAAAAAACTAAATTAAAAATGTAATTAGAAATTAACTAATGCATGCAGGTGATATGAGACATTTCCTGTTCCATTTAGACAATGCAGAGACATTAAACACATTTTGCACAAAGCTGCCTTATAAATTATCAGGCTCAAGTCTTCACCCAAATGCCACTCTGCTGCAGACCACCACACACGGCTGCTTTCTGTGAGCTGAACACATCTCGTTTATTTTAATAAAGCTGAGTGCTCACTCAGTGTTCTTCACATCTCCTGTCCACCAGCACTGAATTACAATGTCTGATCTGACCAGTATCTTTACATTCACAATCAGTAGCATTTGATCAAGGTGCCCTTTCCTAACTCAGCTCTGATTCATCAGCATTGCAGCATATGGGGCAATTTTGATTTTGTTTCAACATACCAATTATTTTTCCAAATGACTCCTGGCTGTGTTTGCCCAGCACTCAATATTTTGAATGAAACAGGTGTTCTTACATGCTTGTTTTGTTAAGATGAGGTGAAGAGAACACTGCCTGCCTGAGGCTAAAATATACACACCAACGTTCATTGTTCATGGTAAAAGAATATGGCGTTTTAAAGTGCACTGTCATGAGAAGAGGCTGTGCATCTACAATGGGATTTGCAGATTGAAGAGGTGAAAAATACACACCGAATAGAAAATCTGTGTCATTATTGATTAAACTCATTGCTTACTATTTAAGTTTTGTATTTTGTTTGGTTTTATAATTAACATTACCTTTGTGTGTATGACTGTCACTCTGCTTTTGAAACAGCCACTACAAAACTGTTCACAAGGTTCTAGGGGTTTGGCTGAAATAAATAGATTTAAAAATTGTGTTGATGTCTGTCCAATGAATGTGACCTACAATCTCTGATTCCTCTGTGTATCAATAGAAAAGTGAATATTTACAATAACAACAATAACAATTTGCAACCCAGCTCTGCAGTCCTGCACCCCAGCCAACTCAGAGCGAATCTTATGTCGGACAATATCCTCAAAACACTATTGCCCCATTTGACTAGTAACAGCTTAATGACTAGTGACAGCCTCTACCTACAGCCACTGTTGTTCTTCACTGTTAACAAGTAGTCAAATCTATAGAGGCTCTCTGTTCCCTGAAGTGAGTTTAGAAAAATAAACCTGGAGCAAGACCTAAACAAATTCTTATCTTGATTAAATCAGAGAATAACAAAATAAGAACAAAAACAACTCTCAAAACTTGGGCTTCTAAACATCGCAAATCGCTCACACCAAAGTTAGTTATTGTAAATGAAATGGTATCAGATAACAGTTTTGATGTACTCTGTCTAACTGAAACATGGATCAAGCCAGATGATTACATTGGTCTTGACGAGTCTGCCCCACCAGGCTACTACTATAAGCACGAGCCTCGTCTGGTTGGCTGTGGTGGTGTTCTAAATCTATAGAGATTTTCTAAAGGTTTCACGATTTCTCAGACAACAGGACACAGGTTCACTTCTTTTAAAGTGCTTATGCTCAATGTTACCCTACCAGACATATGAAAAAACTCTGCTCTCTTTTGCACTGGCTACCGTGTATATATCTCTAGGGCCCTATGAGTTTCTGAATGAGTGTGCAGATTTTCTCACATTTTCTGTGATCATTGGAGATTTTAATATTCATGTGGATGATACAACTGATGCAATGGAAACTGCATTCACAGACCTACTCAACTTAAAACATTACTAGACCTACTCATGGCTTTAATCACACACTAAATATAATTGTATCACCTGGACTGGACCTTATGGATATAGATGTCACACCGCAAAGTAATGAGATCACTGATAATCACCTTACTATATGTATACTAAAGATCGCTGTAGTTAGCCTTATTGCTCCACACAAAAGAGTAGAACCATTACCCTAACCACCAAAGACAGATTCACAAATGCCCTGCCCGACCTATCTAACCTATTCATCACACCCACAAATGCTAATGAGCTAGACACTATGGACTCTGTCTTTACCAGCACACTAGATACTGTAAAACCCATCAAATTAAAAAAAGTCAAAGAGAAAAGTACTGCACAACAGTACAACTCTCACTCTAAAGAAAGAAACTTGCAACATTGAGCGGAAACTGAGACAATTATAATCAGTATGTCCTGCTATAAAAGGGCTCTAAAAGCTGCAAGGGCTGCACATCTTAACACACTAATTCAACAAATAAAACAAAATTCCAGATTTTTTGTATTTAATACAGTTGCCAGATTAACAAATAAACAAACACTACCTGAAGACAATGTGCCATCAAACTTTAGTTGTGACGACTTCAAGAACTTTTTCAGATACAGTCAAATCCATATGGAATACAATTGAACATCTACAACCTGTGCCTTTATCTCATGACACACCCTAATTAATAATTGCTTACAGCTATAGGCCAGTAAGAGCTGAATAAACATATTATTCCAAACCAACAACATGCTTATTAGACCCCATACCAACTAAACTATTGATAGAGCTCTTACCAGCAGCTGAGAATGTTCTCCCCAAAATTTTACTCCTCTATATCGTTAGTGTCTTGAGTCCCTTCAAGATAACAGTTATTAAGCCTCTCATACTGGACCGCTAGCATTTTGCTCCTTTAAATGGGGAATCATTTAAATTAATGGCAGTGAAATATGGCCTGCCTGAAGGATCTGTTTTAGGCCCTTCACGGTTTTAATGCTATTACACATGCTGCCCCTCAAAAAAAATATTAGAAGTCATGGGACTAATTTCCACTGTTATGCTGATGATACTCAACTATATATTACACCAAGACCAGAAGATATTCCTACCCTAATCTAAATTATCAGGCTGTGTTAAAAATATAAAGTATTGGATGACTTGTAATTTTCTTCTTTTAAATTAAAATAAGACAGAAATATTACTTATTGGACCAAACCCATGTAAACAGAAGCTTTCTGAATATAATTTTTTTAAATTAAAAGGATATAACATCACCTCATCCAATACAGTTTAGAACTATTGCGTCATATTAGACAGTAATTTGTCTTTTAAAGATCATGTGGCATATATTACAAAAACTGCCTTCTTTCACCTTAGAAACATCGCTAAGCTGCATAACATCCTGTCTGTTCCTGATGCAGAAAAGCTGATTCATGCATTTATGACCACCAGACTGGACTATTGTAATGCACTTCTAGGTGGCTGTTCAGCCTCCTTAATAAACAATCTACAGTTATATGACCATATAACCACAATGTTGTCATCTTTACACTGGTTACCTGTTAAATTTCGTATTACTTACAAAGTGCTACTGCTTACTTATAAAGCCTTATAGGGTTAGTCTCTATGTACTTAACGGACCTTCTCACTCGCTACGAGCCAACACAAAAACTCTGGACTTCTGGTTGTACCTAAAATCGCAAAGTCCACTAAAGGTGTTTACATTTGGCTCCCAAACTCTGGAATAGTCTCCCTGGTGCTGTTCAGGGCTCAGACTCGCTATCGCTATTCAAATCAAAATTAACAAACATCTTTATAGCCAAGCATTCCCATAATGCATCTCATCACCTTGTATTTCCATTTTACCTCAAACAAGTGATTATCTTCTTATGCTCTTGACGTTATGAAAAGCCGCTAATTATTCTCTGATTTGATCTGTTTTTATCTCAGGATATCAATCTCCGGGTAGCTTCAGGTTATGCCTGCTCCAGTATGGATCCAGCATCTTAAGATGACTACAGATGATCCAACAATGTATAGAGAGGATGCTGACCCAGGGTGCTGACAACAGTGTATAGAGTATGCCGACCCAGCAAGGATGTCAGACTTCGGCTCATATACATACACAATATTAGCCAACAGAATACTCTGCTCTAACTAATGTCTGCAATACTACAAATAGCAGTTTTCTGGTGATGTACATTGTGTTTCATTTCTGTAAAGCAGCTTAAAAACAATATTGTTAAAAGTGGTATGCAAATAAATGTGAATTGAATTGGCTTACAACTGTGTTTCTAACTGTGTCCCATTGCATTATATGTTCACACATTAAGGAGAGATTCTTTTTTATGTAAAGTCTGTGAGTAAAATAAAAAGCATCATTTTTTTCTTAGAGGGTTGGTTTGTATAAAGCTTGATGAAAATCCAAGATGGCTCTTACTCATGTCAGTTTCCGTGGACACCACACATCCACAGATTGATGACACAGCACCTGCCCTGCCCAGCACTCATTAGCATTCCCTGAAGATACTGAGGATGTGGAGGCCAATTACAGCTAATGGACTTTTTCTGGTGTTCTCACTAGGGTGCATTACCTTGATTAATTTATGTGTATCTATGAGAGTGTGTGAGGGGGTGGGGGGATAGGTTGGGGACTTGATGCATATCCCCATAGAGGGCATGAGCTATGTTACTACATACTGCCTAGTATTTTTAGAAAAAGCCATTTTTCTAAAATGCATACATATCATTCATACATTGTCGTCACATGACCTGTTTACATTACGGTTAATTTAGTGGGTGTTACTTACATAGTTCATCCATCGCTATGTAAATAGAGGTCAAGTACATTACATTGTGTGATACAATAGTGTGCACAGTGCGCTCTAGTTGTATATTGCACAATTGGGCAAATGTAGTTGGTTATTTTTGTTTACACGCTTAAAAAATTGGTTCTAAATAGTATCAAAAAGGGGCTCTCCAGCTTGTAACAACAGAATCCTTTTTGGTGCTAAATAGAACCCTTTTATAAGGTTCCATAAAGAACCTTGCCTTGAGAAGTATCCACTTTTTCTATTTGCAACATTTAAGATGTTTTACAGTTTGATAAAATAAAGCTGCAAGACATCTAGGAAATAGTTTATTTTTTTTTTCACAGCAAATGTCATACATTTATTAAATTATATATATATAAACATGCAAATATAACAAGTCATTACTAAATGACAGATAAAGTTAGATAACTGGTGCAATAAATTGTAAATTTAAATGGAAATCAGTTACTTGAAATAATTCAAATGAAAAAGCAACTGAACATGCAACTTATGCAAATGACAATGAATACAGAATATTGACACGTTCTTTACAGGGCAAAATGACATTAAATTCAATTTTAAAAACAGGACAATTATTACAATACTTGTAGAATTTACAAATAATAGTACAGAATCTGATTTTACATTACTTACTGTAAAAGTAGTGACAGTAACATAGAAAAACCTCAGGAGAAAGCTATGTTATTTAACTAATGCCTGAATGTTTAGGCAGGTAATTAGGTAAATGCCTGACTAAAGGGTCATTCATAAATCTCTATGATTCACCCTGAATGTGTCACTAAGCTTACCTAAGCCATGGGCCAATTTTAGACCTGTACAGCTGTCCAACTTTTTACAGCTTGTTTCATGATTAACCTACAACAGATAGACAAAAACAGTAAGCAACTGAATCGAGTACTGTTACATTGGTATATTTGTAATAAGAACACACAAAACTTCTCAAAACGTTTTACAAACATGAGATACATTAACTTTTAAACCACTAAGCAACAGATGATGCAGTTAAAAGGTTATCATCTTCAATAACTGACTTCACGTTTAACACTCATGCTCACACACCTTTATAAAGCAAAGAAGCTGTTCTCACACAGCTTCTCTAAACTCCATTCAACATGTCAGCACGAAAGATGAACATTTTAGATAAATACCATTTAGAACAATATGAAGCTTACCTGTCTCAGTCTGCAGGCAGCTCAGGACGACGGTTCAGTTGGGACTTTGATGCACAAGCAAAATCAATCAGGACGCAGCTTTAAAATAACTGATGACCTTTGATGAGTTAAAAAAAACAGCGGGACTAAAGAACTCTTTCCCGATACAAAGAACCATTTCCGAACAAAAGGGTTCTTTAGAAAGACATTGTTCTAAATAGAACTTAAACTTTTAAGAATCTTTCAAAAACCATATTTTTATGTGAATTATATACTATATCCTGTATAAATGTATGTGTAGTGTGAAAGTTTTTTCCTCACATATCCACATTTTAACGGAAATGTTTTGGTTAACTATTTGTGAAAAACAATACCAATGAATGTAATGTTGTTGGGTATTTTAGGTTTCATTCATCTGACACATTTCCAACTGTTTAACCTTTAACCCCATTAACACATATTAAAATGCAGCACAGGAAGGTCAAGAGGTCAGCTGGCAAACTGCACACCAATCACAGCCTGTCAGGCTGTCTGCATCTTTAACCCAATAAAATCTACAACCCAAAAGTGAGCCAGAATGATTAATTCAAAAACACAAAACAAAACGCCACTGTAGATTGCAGTCTCAGTCATGTTCTGTGTTTTTGTTTTACTTAAAATTATGTAAATTATTATGTAAAAGATAAAATCATAAGTGAACTAATACATTTTTACATATTAAAAAAACTCTTTTAAATATTGCCAGGTTATGTCTCCCTAATTATTTTTTAATTTGGCATCACTCTGTTTGGCATCACTATTGTGCTCTCAAAGACTTTGGCTGTTCTGTTCAACCTCTCAGCTGCAAACTCACACTAAATTTAGTTTAGGTAATAATACATTTTAGGTATTTGATGAAAACACAGAGTCATAAATAAATTTAAACCTACTATAAATGATATGAATGTAATTGATGACAGACTCATTAAACAGCTGATGAACAGTGTGATGTTTGTTAAAAGATGTTTAATTGTTATTTGTTATTTATTTAATGACACTATGCGTTATTTGTTTGGTAACATTACAGTCAGGAGAGTAAAATCTGCCCTCCAGAGACTCACAGATCATGACTGCTCACACATGCACCTTAAAAAACTCGTTTAAAAGGTGTTTTTCTTTATAAAGTCAACATAAAGCCATGATGTGCTGACGAAGCCCAGCTCAGCACAGCTCAAACTCCTGCCCTCCGGCACACACTGCTCTGCCAAATCTGGATTCCTGGTGTTTCTCTTAACCCTTGCAGCAGAAGCTGAGCAGAGCATTCAGAGTGATAAATCATCTACAGCTGTCCTGCTTACGGCTGATGCGTGACAACCCCACTGAAGTTCTTACTACAACAGGTTTGTTCATCTGAGGTTTACAGGGCACTGCATGTAACTGAGACACAGATGGATTTATATGTTTTCTGAGACCACACAGAGGAAAATAGTTTTCTTCTCTGGTGTATGTCTTAAATCTCATCATTCGTCTCTCAGATTTGTTTAATTTGGTTACAACATACACAGGAACTAAATGCATTTGATGTCATTCATATATAACATTGTGTGATATGATTCAATGGCATATTTGAATGTACGTGAACATCAATGATATTAACACGAAGCAGCTTCAGAAGACTGAATATAGTACATGAGTTAGGGTTAGACTGTTCTTTTGTTGTTGTTTTTGTCCCTCATGAGCTCTTGGCCACTGTTTGTTTGATCGCACATGTAGATCATAAATGTGAATATTGGAGAGTGTGAGCTGTATTAAAGAACAGCAGTGTTGAGTTTGGGTCTGTGTGCATGTCTTACCCTGCAGTATTCATTGATGGGTTTCAGGCGTTTCATGGCCACATCTCTGATGTGACTTCTTCTGAACAGAATCTTGCCTGTAAAGAAATAAACAGCATCATCACACACATATGTCAGATTCTCAAACATCAGCGCTTAACCTCAACCTTCCACCGTGTTCCTCAGGGGAAACTTCTGGGAATCTCCCTTCTTTATGTTTTGTCATTTCATCACATTAGAAGACCAGAAGCATGAAACTTCCAGAAAACAACAACAAGAAATGGACACAAATAAAGCAATTTAGTTTGATGACTCCTATCCTGCTGATCTGAGACCAGTGTGGTGCATTTTAGCTGGTGTAGCAAAACCTCAGTCAAACATGTGGGAACAATCCCACTCAAGCCAGCTAAGGTCTAAAATCTTTCAGTAAACCTTAATGTGTGTGTGTGTGTGTGTGTGTGAGATGCGTGCGTGATGCGTGATGACCACATCATGTGTGTGATGCGTGTGTGTTGGGTGTCTGTTCATCACACTCACTCACAGATTCACATTAAACAACTTAAACATATTCAATCATCTGACAGACACTTATATATTTTATTTACAGCTGCTTCACTAACATTTTTATAATTGTTATTATTATTGTGGGTTCTTTGGAAAATTAAACCCATGACCCTGGTGTTGCCAGCACCATGCTACAGTAAAGAAAGTCACAGAAAACAAGGATCCAATCACACGGTAAGCGAGGGACACACTGTTGTTGACTCTGAATGTGGTTTTAGTGCAAATGTTTTGCACTTTGACCTGACTGTACACCTGTATTTATATTTATTTTTAGGGTGTCTTCACACTAGGCACAGTGGTCTTGTTCTAAGCCAGACTGCCTCCTCTCCCCACTTGCACTTAAAGTTCCAAGCTGGAGCGAGTTTATATCATTTACTATGCCACTTTTTGTTTAGAAGAAAAGCACTATAGCTAATACAATACCTAGTAGATTATTTATGCTGCTTTGCGATTTTCACTTGATTGTACATCACACATCATAAGATTATCGCGGAAGCAGTTTTACTTGCAAGCTAGAAGATGTTTGTTGTCATATTGATGATTGTAGCGGACACAGACGTAGTAGCTGTCCAAAGTAGTTCAAGCAGGCCAAAGTAGTTAAACAAACTGCACCAGGGGACAGTATGGAGCACCATTCTTATCCACGAGTCGCATTGAGACTAAAGAGTCACTTCTTCATCAGGCCTGACTGCTTACTAATGCCTCTCTCTGACAAACAAGAAAACAAACCGTCTTGATTACAGCCAGATTTTCATTCGCTCTAAATGCTTATAACATAGCTACTGTATTTACCCATATCAGTTATTTACTAGATAAATAACTACATCTGAACGCTCTAAATGCTTATAACATAGCTACTGTATTTACCCATATCAGTTATTTACTAGATAAATAACTACATCTGAACGTTCGAGTGGAAAGATGGGCTGTTTCAAAACCTATTTCATTTATTTATTTATAGAACACATATAAAACAACTTTAGGTTATAAATAATTAGCTTAATAACAGTCTTGCAGAAATTACTGAACTCTAAGGCTTTTGTTCACATTTGCTTTCAATCTTTAAGACTGACTGTTCAAACTATTATTTTGTAGAAGATCAATAACAGTCAATATGCAGTGTATCTACACGTGTTGCTAAAGTAATCACTGGTTTAAAACGACTGAATTTGGAGACAGCTGTAGAGAGTATTACAATACACATACTCCTGTATGAATGGGGAACATGACCTCACAGCAGCAATGACACCTCAAGCAGATGTTGAATAAGCACTGGAGGACTGGTGGGTTTCTACAGAGCATGACTGCACTGTCAGTCTGGAGAGGCTGGTGCACAAGCTTTACCTGGTAAAAAGGGAATGATTCTGCGCTTTGGGTCCTTCTGTCCACCTTCCACTGGAAACTTATCCAAAAGCTCCATCTACAGAACAATAACAAAGAAATTATAAAGTCGACAGAAATTATAAAGTCATCTATAGCTCTTCTCTATCTGTATACCATATTAGACATTTTATTACTAAAACTACATTTATAATATTTAATGAGGAAATGTGTTCCTGTAGCTCAACTGGTAGAGCATTGTGTTAGCAGCGCAAAGGTTGTGGGTTCGATCCCAGGGAACACAAGTACTGATAAAAATGTATACCTTGAATTCACTGTAAGTCGCTTTGGATAAAAGCATCTGCCAAATGAATAAATGTAAGTAGTGTTTTGCACAGTGAACTGATCTGATGGTGAATCATGGGGGATTTATATTTACTGCCCTCCTGAGACACAGCAGACATCTCAGGGTGGTTCTTTGACTGGGATGAAGAGGCTGAAGTTTATATTTAGCTTTCAGTGGATTTCCACTTTCCTAAACATATTTCTATTAAAGGAATAGTTCACCTTAAAATGCAAATTCTCTTAATTTACTCATCCTCATGCCATCCTAGGTGTATATGACTTCCTTTATGGGCATATAAAATCTTATTAAAATAATATTAATCCTATTCTTCTTATTAAGCTCTTTTCATATCTGTTTAAAGTTCTTTTAATAAGAGCAGGAATATGTACCAAAGTGAAATCAGAACTGACTGTTTAACACTGAATGTCTTCTGTAATTTTTCAGTGCTTTCATCTCGCTGAGGCAAAACTTTCTTACCTAAAAACTCTTCTACTGATTATAATACATTCAGCAGATGACAATCACTCCACAGCTATACGTTATTTTTCCCTACTGGCACCAATTAACATTTTTCTCCATCTGTAGAGCTTTCAGGCATTGGTTACGGGCCCCTATTCAAGCCCAGAGCAGCTGTGGACCAATTAAATCCCACCCATGCCTTTCCAGAGTTACAGCAGGTCATGTGCATTTTACACATTTAGTTTGTCATGATGATGGCAACAGATTCTCAATTCAGCAGCTGAACTGAGTTTTCCAGCATAGCCTTAAATCAAACAACTTACCCACAGTGCAACACTGATACAAACTGAAAGACATCACACAGGCTAATAGTATTAACACCAGAAATTGTGTAATTCATTTTGCTTATAAACATAATGTACACGGTCTATATAAGTTGACCTGCAAAAGGCAATGAATAAAGTACAATGAATAAAATACCATTTATTTTGTATTTTTCCCATTGTTTTATCTTTTCTTTTTTCTTATTTCTATTCCTCTTTGATGTCTCATCTAGTTTTTCTAAAACTTGTCTTTGTAAAGCTGCTTTGCAACAATGCAAAATTGTGAAAAGCATTAGATAAATGCTAAAATAATGTATGACGCTAAAATATTTTTACATAAAGCTAACACAATTTAACATTAATAACATTTTAACATGATGCAAGGACATTTTAGCATGACAATGAAACATTTAAAATGATGCTACTACTTTTTAACATAATACTAGCATATTTTAACATGATGTTAATATGTTTTACTATGAATCTAGCATTAAATAGCATGACATTAGCATGTTTCAGCATGATGTTAGCATGTTTTAGCATTAATTAGCATTATGCTAGCACATTTTAACATGATGCTAGCACATTTAACATCAATTAACATAATGCTAGCATGATACTAGCATGATGCTAACATGACTTATCATACTGAATATATTAAAATATATTTTATTTGTGATGTTATGAGCACTCGTTGCTAGCGTGTGGTCAGGATGTTGCTAGGGCAATACCTGAAGCCCACTGACAACCCAAATGACTGAGTCAAATAAGCCCAGCCACATGTATTATCAATGTTCTAATGCTGAGATATGGCGTATTAATTTCATTACATGGTTGCTAAGGTACAGTTAATGGTTGCTAGGGTGTAACTAGACTGGTAACAGTGTAAAACTAATAGGTGTGTAAATCAAATGAGCCAACTCCCATGTCTCTATGATGTTCTGGTGCTGAGATATGGCTAATTCATATGTGTTGCTAGGGGGCTTTAAATGGCTGCTAGGGCACGGCTGGACAGTTACCATGGTAATAATTAAAGACTACTTGCCAGTCTGAGTTAAAAGAGACAACGACTTTTCTCTACGAAGTTCTGATGCCTCCCACTTTTTTGGTTGCTAGGGTACTGTAATTGGTTGCTAGATAATAAATAATTATAGTAACAATAGTAATAATAATCTTAAATACAATATGTTGGCTTTGTCAAGCCTGTATAACTCAAAACTTTAGTGATATCAATTGTTATTCTTCTAAATGCTCAAGTATGTTTGCCATAAACGTCACTAAAGGTATTCACGGTCGAATGTTAAACATTTAATGATGAATGAGGTCTGGATCTCCCTTACTAATGATCAAGCTGAAGGCACACAGATAGTCATTCTGCAGACAGAGCTCTTACTGTGGCCCAATAATTCACTGAGCTGAGGAACAATGTGTTTAACTGTGACTCAGCAGCAGGAGAAGGACGATGACACGCTTCCTCCTCCACAGAAACATGTGACTGCTGTAGAGCCACAACACAGTCGCCTTCATGTTATAACTACAGGTCAACCTCACTAACACACATCTGGATTTGATTTGATCACAAAATCAAAAATAAATTATATTTAGAAGAAAGGAAAAATGCACACATTTTCTGCACATAAACAAAACAGAGTCCCACACATTAGTCACATATTACAGTGCAGAAACCAGGGAAAATATTGTTTCTTTTGAATTTGGGTAGGGATAGAAGTGGAACATGTTTTATAAGAAACCCAATGACAACTGTACACAAACTGAACATTTATAGCCTGTAAAGCAGATGAGTGAGACTTTTCTTATCCAGTGGGGGTTTTGATCTGATATCTTCCCCTGGCCACAGTATTTCTTCCCCATCACTAACATTTCTGTGTCCTGTAAGATGATGATGATTTTCTGCCCTTCATTACGACACACACAGACAACATCAACATCCTCATCAACTGCTCATGTAACACAAGCAGACCATTAAGGCAAAGCCATTTTATCACCATCATGTCGTTTCCAACCGATATGACTTTAATTCTTCTATGAAACACAAAGGATTTTTAGCAGGGTATGTATGCAGATCTTTGTTATTATTTGTGTTGCGATTGGCTGAAAATCCACCTCTTGCAAATCTTCACTGTGCTTCCAAACAGCTTGGTGTCTCCACATTTTAGGCACACATGAAAACCACTGGAGTTTATAACATGATGCTTTCATTGTCCAGTGTTTGAATAAAAGTAATGTATTAACAGTGGAAGTGAAGGACAGACTGAAATCATTCCAGAAAATGACATTTATAAAGGTGAGAGATTACTTTATTATCAGACTCTTTTCCTACTAAACAGAGATCTCATCTCCAGAATACAGCCATGTGTGTGATGTGCTCAGCACACTGGCGTCTCTTTAAGTTCATACACACACCCGCACACACACACTAACCAGAAACGTGTGTGTAAGAGCCACACCCGAGCTTGTGTTCAGGACCACACGACACACACACACACTTCATTTAAATGTTTGCCCTTCTGTACTGTATTTACTTTACAGACAAACATAAACCGTTGAATCATACAAAACCATAATAAATGTAGAATGTCAACAGGTATGTCAGAAAATGATCTTTTATCACACCAGACACTTGCTATTTTCATGGACCATTGCTGAAAACGTGATTACAAATAATCAACTTGAGGAAAGTACTACAATCTAAAACTATTTAATGTCAGACCTGCCCAGCTGAACAGATGAGGTATGGATAAGACCTTCATCAGAGACACTTTCAGATCTCAAACCCTCACAGAACACAGAAAAAAACAACTGAGTGAACAGGTCATTCACATGACTCAGAATGACATCTGATGACAACTTCCTGTGTTGTCTTTCTCTCTCAGTGCTGAATCAACTTCCCTGACAACTAACAATTTAGAGAAACACAAAAACAGCAGTGAGGAAAGAAAAGAGCAACAAGACACAATGCAGACATGAGCAAATGTGCAAGCCCTTTCAATTCAAATGGATTTGATTGGCTGTCAATGTTTTTAACAATTTTTACACAATTTTTAAACTTTACAGATATTGTTATTGTTACCATCAATAGTGTGAACTGGCAGTTACCTTTCTTTCACTCACTCGACGTTGTGTCATGTCGTGTTGTAGTGACACTAGAGGTTCGACCTTCGGAGACCAATCGCTCTGCCTTTTATATAAAATAGCAATTAAAAATTGGTCTTAAAAATAAGCACCAATAGGAATGGGCGAGTGGAATTTGCATGCCAATCTCCACCTCGGATATCCAGGTATGTGCACCACACATTCAGCATCAAAATCTCACTAGCCAATAGGAGTAAAGCACAGTTAAGCTCCACCCACACGTAAGGTTTGTCCCAGAATGTTGAACGTAAATTTGCGGATTGAAAGCAACAACTATAAAAGCGCAAATGAAAACTTAGATTTGCAAAAAAGTAGGATTATAAAACAGTTTAAAAAAACGTTAAAAAAAGGTTTCCATGACTCCCTTCATGAATCAACTGGTGAACCTGCAGGCCATCCCACAGTTGGGGGAGGACCCCGCCCTATCCCTGCTTTGTCCAGTTCATGCTTTTTGCATATTTACCTGGAATGCACACAGGAGCTGCTAATTGTCTGCTTTGGGGGCCAGCAGAACAGGAAGGCTGTCTCCCAACATAGGCTATCTGATTGGATTGTGGATGTCATTCTTTTGCTTACCAATTCCAGGGTGTGTTGTGTTCTTTCGGAGTATGTGCACACTCAACTAGAGAGATGGCCTTTTTTTAGGAGCTTGTGAAAGGCACCCCTCCAGCAGACATCTGTAGACCTGTGGGCTGGGTCACACCCAATTCTGTGAGGTTCTATAACCTCAGAATTGATCCGGTTTCTTCCACCTTGCTGACCTGTGGACAAGCATCCTGAGGAACCAGCAGGGTGTCAAGCCTGCTACAGCACCTTTCCCCCTAGTGGTGATAACGAATGCTTCAATTACCATGTGAGGTCCTCTTTGGTAAACCATGGATATTGGCACATATTATTTGCCTGAAGCCCGGTGGAGGGGCTTGGCAACTGGTTAACTTGCTGACAGATCATCATATTTCATAAGTAGTGATTCTAATTGGTAATAATATATGAGCATTTTCCACAGTATGGTTCACCGATTCCTTATCGGTAAACCAGTGTCTTCGCCTAGACGGTTATATCCATCATGTCCCATAATCTGTGTGGTTCTCCCTTTGGTACTCCCCCGGTTGTAAGCATAATTTGTTGTGGTTAGGGTTAGGGTAAGTTAGGGTAAGTTCATCTATTTTCACAAATAACCTTAAATTAGGTAGGTTGTGATCTCTGCAGTGTCTTTTGCTCTTCAGGAGCATTTCCATTGCATTTGTCTTTTTCTGCTATGACCTTGTAGAAGCTTTATAATTCCTTCCTTCAATACAGTTAGCTTCTTACCTTTCAGTGTGCTGAAGATTATGGATTCTGTGATGACTTGCTCAGTCATGCCACGCTTGCCGGCAGCTGTACCACCTGAGTCTGGCTCAGCCATTGTGGGGCATTGTGGGACCCCTAGTGTCACTACCATGACGCAACATTGAGTAAGTTACAGAAAGGGAACGTCTCAATTATGTATGTAACCTCTGTTTCCTAATGGAGGTAACTAGCCGTTGTGTCCTTCCTGCCACAATGCTGAACTGACAGCTGACAGCCAGTTTTGGGTCTTCACTCATTCAGGCACTCATTCAGGCACAAACCTGAATGAGTGGTTAACATCTCCCTTCGTGCAGTAAATGGTTTTATATAAATACAGTATAACCACTTACTGTCCAAAAATGAAGACTTACAACTTGCAAATAATAAAATAAACTTTAACAAAGCATTGTTTTATTCATTAAATTCATTAAAATCCTTTAAAATCAATGTCTTTTAAAAATATTACCAATGCTTTTAAAGTGTGAGAGACAAAGGCTGCCATTTTCTGTAACGTTTCATGCTTTGCTCTGCAGAAGCATGCCAGAGACTGGCCCTCCCCGTTAAGCCTGGTTTCTCACAAGGTTTTTTTCTTCATTTTTGGTTCCATGCCACTGTCACCCTGTTGGCTTACTTCCTGGGAGTCTGCTGACATTAGCTTAGACCATTTGCCTGAGATAACCTTTTAAACATTGTGTTATCATCATGTAATAATTTTAATAATTTTTAATTTTCTTCCTTTTCATATATTTTCATTTTCAAACACATCTTCATTTTATTTTACTGTTAAATATTCTTGGATATTTTTTTGTACAGCTGCTTTGCAACAATGTACCATTGTTGAACCTTTTAAAATTACCAGTAAATCGGTCCTGGCAATTTACCAGTAAGAAAAGTAGTAACATAACCAGTAAATTCCAGATAAGTTGCTCATTTACTCCACACTGTTTGCGTCAATGCAGAGAACTTTGTCTAATATATCCTTGTTGGATCAAAGCAACTGCATGAATGTAAACGTTTGCCACAAAAATTAAAACAAAAACACGGTCTGCATACATTCAAATACAAAATTCGAATATAGTCAAACCATGTCATGTTTGTAAACACAACATTGGTAGATATTTACAGCTACATTAAGATTTAAGGTTAAAAGGGGGTGCTTAAGGTTAAAAAGGGTTACCACTAAAACAAACTTACAGAAGAACCAATTACCTGACCGTCATCACACGCAGAGGTAGGACACAATCTTTGTACAAGATGTAAATGTAAAATCAATGTTGGTGCAGAGATAATACTGCAGCAGTCTGTGTGATATGAAACAGGGGAGACACTGCTACAACAACAGCCAAAAATACAAACCATTTCCAGATGAAACACAGGAGATATGGGTGTGACTGAGGAGCACTTGTTGTGATTGTTTTTATCTGGGCTTCTGTAAGTTCCCCTAAAACAACTGGTTACAGGATATACGTCACTTAAACTTTAAAATAGTCCACTTACATTTAGCCAAGTCAATTCAGACTTGGTCAGAATAATGAAGGACATGACTGGTGTAAAGTTCTTAAAGGGTTTCTGATCCTAAATCATTGCAATCATGTTAACGCATCAAACTTCAAAACTACATTCAGGTGTATTTGAGGCTCTTACCATGCTAAACATGGCATGAAATTTGGTACACACATCATACTGATTAACTGTTAAAAGCTTAAACATGGGCATGGCAGGGGGCTCTGTAGCACCACCTTTTGACTAAAGTGATGGGGTTAGTTTTACCTACAATCACCAAAAATTCCATGCATTAGCTCTGCCCAACAGGAAGTCAGCCATTTTGGATTGTATGTGGATTTTTTTGTCAATTCCAGGCTCTGAATTTTTAAATGCTCCTCCTAGGGGGTTTATGGGATTGTCAGCAAATTTGGAAAATATTATGCCAAGACTTTAAAGATGTTAAATTGTAAAATAATTTTTGATATCTTTAAATCTGTTGCCATAGTGAGGCAATAAATTAAGGGCAAAAAATGGAGACAGGAAGTGTCTCATATCCTCTGCGTGAATTAAATGTTTTCATTCAAACTTGAGCTGTACGCTTGGCAACTGATGACATAGATGTCACTATTGGCAAAAGTAAGTGTGTCACTTAAAACAGGGTTTTAAAAAATTCGCTTTAATCTTGGACAGAATAAAGGAAAGACACTGAAGATGCTAAATTGTTAACGGATTGTTTATATCTCAAATGTTGTTGCCATGGTGTTTATAGCATTAAATTAAAAGGAATGCATGCATTGAATGATTTACATCAAACTTGAAAAATATGTTTGTGTTGTGGACTGATCACGATGATGTAGTTAGTTTGAGTCACAGACACAGGGCCACCCACTGGCAGCAGGACGTGTGTCACTTACAACAGATGTACTTACTTTTACACACTTTAAAATGGACCTAATTTATTTCTGGAGATAAATGCACGTGACAAACATGCATGTGAATACATTTGAAGCTTAAAAATGCCAAATTATAAAATTATGGCAAAAACTGGAAACATGTGTTTCATATTTTCTGCATGCATTGAGTGAATTGGATGAAACTTGAACAGTATGTTTAGTCCTAGGGACTGATGACATGGATGTGGCTATTGTAAGTCAAAGTCATAGCACCACCAACACCACCAACAAAAAAGTTTGTCACTTACAACAGTGTTAAAAAAAAATCTTCTTACATTTACCCAAGTCACTTTAAACTTGGTCAGAATAGTGAAATTATGCTGGCCAAGTATGATGACTCATACTCAGAATCTGTCCTCTGCATTTAACCCATCCAGTTAGTGCACACACACTGGAGTAGTGACATATGGACACACACACTGCAAACCATGCAGTCCTGTGGCGCTCGTGGTGAGTTGGGTGTGAGGTACTTTGCTCAAGGGCACCTCAGTTGTTACCTGCTGGCATTAAGGATGGAATTGGTGTGTCTGTGTGCCTACTGTGCATCGATTTCAGAGAATCTGCATGTAGCATTATTCACGTTTCATTATTATCCATCCATTTATATTTTACAGTGTTTAATTGTAAAAAAAGGTTTAATCCAAAGTCTGATTTCTGCTCAGTAAAGCAAGTCACTTTTCATAGAAAATCACTTTTTAGCTGTATTTTTCTAATACATTCATCATTCATTGCACATATCTGCCATGAGTCAGACTGCTTCAAACAAAAAAAAAAACTACATTTTTTTTTTAATTTTCACATTTATAATTTATTATGGTATTATTTCCTGACACAATATAAGTGTCAATTAATTATTTAGTAGTTTTTGTTTGATTTGAAATGTATTGGTTAGTTTAATGAACACGTGGAGCTGTAGATTCTAATATAAGGTTTGGAAAAAAACCAAAACATCGACTCAGGTATTTTACTTTAGAACAAGACCCACCAAAACTACATGACAAGTATTTTTTGTGTTTACTTTTGGTTTTTGTGTTTAACTTTCTTATTGAAGCAGGAAAATTGGTCTTGGTTTTTAGACAGTCAACAGGCTGTAAGCATGATTTTTTCAGGTGGTATCAGGGGTTAAGACATTCTCATTGGACCACTGGGAACATTTGATTGAACAATGTATCATTCATGTCACTTATTTAGTCTGTTGTTCTGGAAGAGTACTACTGACCTTTTATATGTGTGTATCTACTGAAAAATGTGCTTAAATTGGATTTTGACGTTGTGGAGTACACCAAAATATAAATGGCTTCCAAGCTAACACATACTGACTTTAAGGCACAAAATTCAAATTTTGACATCACAGGCTCTTTGCAGTGGGGATGAATCAGTCTAAGTGATAAGTGAATGTTCTCTTCAACATAAGCTGTAACTTAAGTCTTTGTGTACACAATTCTCTCAGACAGCAGAATATGATGACTATTCCTGTTGTACTGTACATTCAGCTGATCTAATGGCTGACACATTCACTTTATTTCCATGTGGATGTCTCCAAATGCTGAATTCTCAGTTCTGCACATGACATCAAACTCAAGGTTTGGGTTCACTACATCAACATCCAAACTGCTTTATTTTACATTATGCCTAACGCTAGCAGGAAACCATTAGCAAAACCACATTCCCAGTCTAATTAATATTAATAATAATACCGATATTGTTATACTGGAAGTAGTTTAAAAACTCACCTGAAGGTCAAAAAATTTACTGTAGCGTCTGAAAATGATCTCATTGCTGCCATCTGACCAGGAGACTTTGATGATGTAAACCTACAGTAAAAAAAACAAACAAACGGAAAACCACTGTTAACCCATAAAATAAATGTGCACTTTAATTATAAACCTTTGCATTAGCTAATTATGACACCAGGGATTAACTTTTGTTGAACATCTCAACCTAGAAATATATCTAAGAGAACCCATTTACAGCAGAGAGTCTGAGGATGTGGACAAAGATACAAACAACATGGAGGTGTCAGACCAGGAAATATTATGGAATATTAAAATGTGTGTGAAACTGCACAGTTTACAGTCAGACACTGTTTCAGCTACAGTGATGTGTGCATCTAAAATGCCCTGAGGTCTTCAGAACCGGTAAAGATTCTGAAAGACTGGTAAAGATTCCGGTAAAGACTGGTAAAGAACGACAATGTCTTTGAACAGCTTGGAGAGGCAAATTTAATTTGTTGATTCAACACGTGTTCTTAGCTGGTTCCTTCACAAAGCTCTAATGAAGCCATCAGCTTTGTCCTGAAGAACCTGTTTGTCAGCAGCTCTGTGAGGTTCCTCAGGTCCTGCTTAGGAGGTTGTCTTCCCATATCACCTTTGAGGTTGTTCTCTCACATGGTTCAGTAACCTCATCTGAACTAGAGCTGCACATCACCTTCCTGGAGGTCTCTTTTCACTTTATACTACTGGAGTCTGAACCTCAGGAGATTTGCACCATCAGCAACACCACCTGATGCTTCTCAGAAAAAGATGCATAGTTGTCACATGCATTTAATTCTGAAAATAACTGGGGACTATTGAGGACTAAGTCTAGTCAAGACATCCCTGCCATAGAGTGAAGCATCATATAGCAATGCTTACTGTAACCAGAGAAACACAAAGAAGCATATTATATTTCATAAATAGCTGTGTGAGTTATTAGATGTGAATCCATTGGAGTTCATGTATCCTACACCAATTTTGACGAGCATATGGTCCAGTGAAACACGATGGAGTTCAGAAAACAGCTTTTATACAAACCAAATGAACCCAACTGTGATGTCAAAGGGTGTGCACCAAATGCTCTAGTGTTAAATACCCTGAGAGACCTGCTCCAAACTCCAGCCATCTGCTACAGTTTTTATACAACACACACACAAACATGGACAACTAACACATATGTGCTGCTCAGAGCCATTCTCTTAAACAACACTCCTATCAAAGTCAGGACTGCATTTTAATGATAAATAATGTCAATGACATTCTGTGTCAGAGCTATTTAACACTGGTCCTGGAGGGCTACAGTCCTACAGAGTTTAGCTCTTATACAAGATTTGAAGATACTCATTGAATATACTTATTCATGCCTGTAGTTACTTAGCAAACACCACAAAAGAATATCTACTTTCAAATAGATATTCTCATACACAAATCTATTTTCATACACTTCCATATTCATACACAGCTGTTGCATGATTCAACAGGCTTAGTCTAAGAGGAAACCCAGAGTGGATCCAAAGCTAGACAAACCAGACCAAAATGAAACTGGGGGATTTTAAGATAACTTTTTAGTGTCTACAGTCACAACTGGGAAACAGTTTAAATTTAGACTGTTCCGATACTAGTTCACGTACAGGCAGTCTGCTTTTTCCTTCTGTCTGTTTTTGGAGTGGAGGGGGAAGGGAATTTTTCATGGGGGGAGGTGCTGTCGTCATTGTGGGCCACTTGTCTGAACAACACAGCAATGTTTTATTTTCTATTTAAACTGTTGGATCATGCACACATTTCAAAGCGAGACTCTTGTGTTGATCACTACAGTGTATAAAACATGTTTTATTGGCCATAGATTAAAGATATTTAGAGTTAGGGTTAGTCTGTAATCTCTGCACTGTATTCCTCTGGAAAAACACCAGCTCAGACCAAACAGACCACATTTTAAATATAATTATCAGATATGTCAATAAAGACTCTGCACAACAGTTAGACCCTGGATCACATCTCATTCCTGCATCAGACTCTTTTGAGAAATGCCACTGAGGATGTCATCAGACATCCACGCTTCATACTCCAGATGTTAGCACCATGTGATGTTAAACCTGATTGCTTCATAATATATATTCATATCAACTGGAATAGCATAACACCCACACTGATGTCAAACTGTTTGCTGGATATCATGACATCTGATTCCAAAAATGCCTGTTAAACTTAATTCAACATCGTTGGGTTTATCACAGACTGTAACTTCACTTTGGCAGACCTGAAGAAAAACCTTAAACCATTATTCAACATCCTGTGTGTAAAGGTCACCCAAACACACGTCCTGGTGACTTTTCACCCCAAATTAAAAGACATTACATAAGAAATATACAAATGATATATATGAACTAAAATTTAACACAAGTTTAAATTGAAAGTAAATAAATTATTATTGAATTGTTAATACTATTGAAATGAAAATATTTAAAGGAAACATCTGATTAAATTTTCCTTTTCTTAGTTTTTTTTTTGCATTTACTTGCTCAAAAAAGCTGAAATAAAACACAACAACTTTGTTTTCGGTTGTTATGGGACAGCTATTTAAGTAAGACCACCTCCTAGCCAAATATGGAGTCTCCCTATGTGGCTGTAGACCACCCCCTTCCCACCGGTTTCAACATGGGTAGCAAAGCTAGCTAATGAAGGTACATTTTAGCAAATATTGGACAATGAAGCGATCTGGCATGCAACCTGCTCTGTAGGCTCACGGATGTCCTTATGCCAAATCCCAGCCAGGGTGAGCAGTAGCTCATTGTCCTTTAAAGAGACATGCACCGAAATGGGCTGCTACGAACAGAGCTGATTTTCAAAGGGTAAAAAGAGTGTTGTTTTACAAGACTTTTGATGAATTTTAACCAAAGTATGTTACTGACATTACAAGACCCTAAAGAATCATGAAAAAAGTCCCAAAAGTCCCAAAGTCCCCTTTAGTGTTATTTTTTACCAATTTTTACCAGTTTTGAGTTTGGGATTAAATATGTTCTTGACAGGTTTCTTTACTGCCCTGCTCTTTGTAGCATTATGTTTAGCTCATTTGTAAGAATCAGTAAATCTTAAGTTAGACACACATAATTTAGGATAACATTAAGTTTTAAACAACAGGTATTAATTAACATCTGCAAAACATTAGATCAAACGAACACAATACACTGTGATATCAATTGTCTTTGTTGGGCTGGAGAAGTCAAACTTAACCCTCTATTAACAGATCCCAGGCCTGTAGAGAGGGGTTAGGGGTGTCCAGGACTTTTAAGGGTGTGGTGGAAGGACAAAGGGCCTTGAAAAACATGGAGGTATCAGAGCAGCTCAGCACAGTTCTCAATCTGTACACAACATGACCAGGATAAAAAACTGCTTTCAAAACTTTACAAACACTTTTTATATTTGTGTATGTCGTATTATAAGATGCACGTTTGGTCTCACAAGTCACAAGTTGTATTTCTGCAGATGTTGAAACATCTGGAAAGACATTATAGACTCTAACAGCAGGACAGAAGTTATACAGTACACTGCTGTGAATAAACCATAGCTTGAAACTATTGCTTGCAGCAGGACACAATGTAACAGAAGTGAGAGAAATAAAACCTTCTGTAACATGATCCTCCTCTGAAGAGAGCTCATCTCCAGCCTCTTTGTTCACACAAGTCACAAAAAACTCCGCTAAACACCTTCATTGTGAGAAAAACACTCCGGAAACGTTTTTAAACAGTGTTAGAAGTGTTCACGATGATAAACTTACATAGTGTTTGTTGGGGTTTCGTCTCTTCTGCACGTCTTGAACTGTGACTTCTTGTACATTCCGCCGTGGCATGTTGCAATACTCTCAGTCTAAAAAACAGACACAAAATAACCTTCAGATCCAGAGCGGCAAATCTGAGCAACTTTCGCGACGTCACTTATAGTCATTAGTCGCTGTTTGTCTGTTGTCTGCGGCTCTACAGTCCACGTCTGATTTCCTGCGCTGTAAACTGACTCAAACTCCCAGCCTGTCCCAGCTCACCAAGGACGGCTCATGAATATTAATTACGCAACGTGACGTTCTGTCAGTGAGCATCACAGATTGGCTGAAAGACAGCAAGTGGAAAGTAGATAAATGCAGATTGGAGTCTCCTAAACGGGTCGCCAACTTCAAAAGTGGGCGGTATCTCCAAAAAGGGGCGGTTAGGGTTGGAAATGGGCGTGGAGATAGCCGTGTCGTTTCTTTCTGAAAATAGGAGTAAGTCACGCCCTTTTTGAATTTTAAATACATAAATAAGCCGCCCTCTTTCGGAGTGTCCCCGCCCCGATTTGGAAATCTCCAGTCTGCAGCTATACCCTTCTCAAATTATGTTAAACCTTCACCATAGTACTTAGCGACCACTTATAAGGGGACGTGCCTGTACAGTGTTTACTTGTAGCTCAGCGCTCCAAGTTTCCTGCTCCAATATGGCCAAATATTTAACACTTTTGAAAGGTACATCAGCTGTGTAACTGTATACAAATAACAAGAACAAGGTCGCAATCCACCTGTATAGCAAATTCGTTATGCTTAATAATGAATAATGTTGCGTCTTAAACGCGTTTTCTAAAATAAAATGAGTAAGAAATGTGACAACTGCACATTTAGGGATTGTGTTATTGACTTATCAGCAAAGTTTCTGTCTCTCCTAGGACATCAGAACTTGTTAGGATATTATCAGCTGATAAAGGGCAAAACTAACGCTAGAATAATCGATTGTATTAAATGTTTGTGGTGGTGCAGTTGTATTTTCTGTTGGCGTTCTTATTTAACAACAACCATGAATCATAATGTAGGGAAGTGCTGCCATCCTGTGGTGCTTAATTTTATTAATAAAAATAAGAAACCTTACATCGCATTATATGATTGTAAAACATTGTGTGTATTCAAAGCCTAAACAGCTCTATGATATGCATCAAGAATTAATGTTTTATGTAAAGTGATGCTTGGATCTCCTGTAAATGACAAAAATGGGTGTCCATGATAACCAAAATGAATCTTTTTAAAAATCTAGTTTCCAAAATTGTTTCATTTCTGCCAAAAAATAACATTGGTAACAAATTGCAACAACAAAATGTTTGATTCTAACAATGTACAGTTGTGTCACCACATTAGAAAGTATGTGGTGTATATTCTAAAAGTATATTCTAAAATTACAATTATAAATATAGAAAAAATAAGAATAAAGAAGTATGAAAAAATACAAAATTATACTTTTAGAAATTAAACTAAACCATGAGTTTTGTCTATGAAATCATCCCGGATAGTTGTGCTTGTTAAATTTGCCTATAGAAAGATTCCACGTGCAAGTATAACTTACCTTGTGTTGTGCACACAGATGCATTTCCACAGAATTACAATGATGAGAAAATCACACACTTAAATGTTGATTATTGATGTTTATTACAAGTATTTTACATATTGTTTTAAACATTCAATATTTAAATGTTACATGTGCAGATTCAGTACTTTACACATTAACTTGTTTCATTAGGAAAATTGTGTATTGGTCACATGTATTTACAAATCTGTGCAAATCTCTCAGTCATTTCTGAATTTCACAGACAACAAGTTCCTGTTTGCCTTGCTGCAAGTGATTTGTTTTTTGCCTTTGCTTAGCCCTACTTTGAATCTCAATACTCTATTTTAGGAAATAATTCTACTGTATGTAACATAAAAAAGAGCCACTAGCCATAATAGTTAAATGTTTTTGGGGTAGACCTAATGCCACCTAGTCTTGGTATTATTACTATTAATACTTCACTGACTGGCTTAACCAACTGTCTGCTAGCTGTCACATGTCACAGAAGACATCATTTACAACACATAGATTCACCTAAATATTATAACATAGAGACTGTGTACCAGGACTGGTAAATAACTCTGTACCTGTAACTCTTGTAACTGTAACTGTACACAAATCAAATGGCGATATAATCAATGTTAAACTAATTAAAAAGATATATAATACAAACAAGCAATTAATAGGGCTTGGTTTGTTGAATATTAGATCTCTCTCTGCAAAAACACTTTTTGTTAATGATATGATCACAGATCATAACCTAGATGTGCTCTGTTTGACAGAAATGTACTATAATGAGATGATTACATTTAATGATTTTTTTCTGCAGAATTACATGAGTCTCATCCAAAATGCAAAGCAGGTGGTGTTGTTGCAGTGTAGGAATAATTTTAAAGTTACTCAGAGATTTGATTTCAAATAAAATTTTCTTGAAGTGATGGTGTTTATCATAACTTTGTATAGTGTAAATGATAAACTGAGTTTCTCATTTCAGCCCACCAAGGCACCACACAGACTTCATCAAAGAATTTGCTGATGTTCTATCAGAAGTAGTATTGGCCACAGATCAAGTCTTAATTGTTGGTGATCTTAACATCCATGTAAATATTGAAAAAGTTAAAAATAGTTAAATCATCTAAATCATCAACATGTATGCTAGATCCTATTCCTACCAGGTTGCTGAAATAAACGAAATTGTTGAAATTATTGAAATTATTGATCCTCTAGATGGAGAACAAAAAAACACAACTTGATCTCAGGGAATTAGTAAATTACAGACCCGTCTCAAATGATGAGAGCAGTCTCTGTACTATGATATGTTCTTTTCTGTAAAAAAAAAGGGTATCTGTGATGATTTCCAGGATTTAGAGCATATCACAATACAGAGACTGCTCTCATCAGAGTGACAAATGATTTGATTCTGTCACTTGATCAGGTTGCATCTCTCTTCTAGTGCTACTCCACCTTAGTGCAGCTTTTAACACTAGTGAATACAGCATTCTCTTGAATAGGCTTGAAAATTATGTTGGCATAAATGGAACCCTGTAAATGCTAAATCTTCCACATGGAACAAGCTACTCTTACTCTTGAGATATGCTCTATAAAGCCTGCTTCATCAGCTAAGATTCTTGATGTCCTACTTGATAGCCACATTTGAAAGTCATAGTCTTTTGAAAACCACATTTCCAATATTTGTAAGAATAATATACTTCAAAATTCTGCTGATAACCTACCAGGCCCTGAATGGTTTGGCTATCAGTACCTTGCTCAGTATTTGATATATTGTCACAAAATCAGACTTGACAGGTTTTAAATCAATATACAATTATAAATCAGTGTTACTAACTCTCACTTACTATTAGTAACTTACTATATTCCCACTAATCTTTCCACCATAAGCCAATTACAATCTTAGCATCCCTAATTAATTTTACTAATATACATCTTAAAATGAACAATAAAATAATTTATACCATATATTCAATAATACAATATATTCTGTGTTTCATAGTTTTCCTGTTTTCTGTGTTTTTTTTCATTGTTTGTAAAATGCTTTAAAAACAATGCAACATTGTAAAAAGTGCTATATAAATAAAATTGCCCGGAATTTGTTTAAAAGCATTCAATTCTGAATTGCAGGGTACATATGTTACATTAAGTGAATGGATAATTGTGCATGAATGTAACACTTTTGATACAATTGTTTTTCTATTGAAACAAGGTTTGGAAGTTTACACAATCTGACAAGTATAAAATCCTAAAACAAATATTTTACAGAAAGATTTCACATTTCCATAAATTTAATAAATAAAGTGAAATAGATTGTGTGCAAAATCTTTAAAGGAGTTTCTCTTTCATTGAATTTAAAACAAAGTTTGTAGGGCAACAGCCAGGCTGTTCTCCAGTTAGTGTTACTGAAGATGTCATTCAAATAAGAGTTACTTCAAGTTTTACTGTTACTGCTGGAACTGCTGAATGGAACATGCTGTTCTGCACACAGGCCTCATTCACACTGCAGGAGAAATCTGATGTTTAGACACTATTTAAACTGCAGGTTATACAGTATTTGGCTAATGTTTCTCTGTTTAGAAATCACAAATTCTCAAATCACTTTTTCTAACACAGTCACATTGACTATGTTCAGACTGCAAGTCTTAATGCTTAATTTCCGATTTTTGTGTTCAGTTCAGATTTTTTTTTTGTTTGGCTGTTTACATTATATTTAATGTTTAATGTAATTATATTTACATTAAATAAATGTGGGCCATACCAGATTCCAGTATGAAATGGTCACGGCCCTGAACTGAATTGTATGCGCACAAGAACCGTAACAACGTCACATGCAGCACGGTGTCATATGAAGTAATATGACTGTTCAGACTGTGGTCACATTGTGCAACATCAGACCTGTATCAGATTTAGAGCTTCATATAGAAATGGCTCAAACCAGAATTAAAAACATCACATTCCGTGTGATTTGTGCTTTTCCCACTGTCATGCAAAAATATACATATAAGCAAATAATCTGATTTTAAAGGCAGTCATTGTTTGTCAAGTTCATAGCTTGAGCTCACCAATGAATTTTTTTTCATGATTATTTTTATGCATACAGTAACTATTGGTAATTAAGTTACAACACATCTGTCACAGACAGTATAAAAAAACAGCCATTTCCAATATTTGTTGATGCTGCAGGTAGCACAGTTACACAGGGGGCATGGACCCAAGAAAATAGTGAAGATTGGTGGGAACATGTCATAAAAAACAATTATGTTGATGGTTAACATGTTCTAACTCATAAAACCTGCTTAAAATACTTATTTTTCTTTAACCAATTATGAATGTAACGACGATAAATAAATAAAAGATGGGAACCTGTGGGACGGTATTGCAGGGCGGCCGCCGGTTATTATTAATAGAAATAATAATATTGCGAATGTATGTACACAAATAGCAGGTTCATTTAAATGTTTTGCAGCGGGCCGCGGAAACATATGTGTTTGGTTGTGTGGGCCGTGAGTTAAGAAAGGTTGGGTATAAACTGATATAGAGTATAAAGATGTTTAACTCTTGATTGTGGCTCATTAGGACTCAATGCAGTGATCATACTTATCCGACTCGAACTCGTCCATCGAAGTATTGGTAACCAATGAGAACACAGGAACGGCGTCTGATCGCCAATCAGAGCGGAGTATCGAGCATGAAGCTCTGTGAGCGTCCACTCATCGACGAGCACCCGGTGTCTGTCGTTGCTGTGAGGAAGGCTGAACTGAAACAGCCGTAGCTCAGGGTGGGACTCTCGCTTTACATTTCCTTCTCAGATATCCCTGTTTAAACGTGTTCCGATCCCCGGCCTTATGTTCGCATCGGTGTAATTAGTCGATAAAGGGCAGATATCCGTGGAAAGCGGGCTGAAATCAGTGCAGAAGTTCGTGTGAGAGTCGTGTGAAAAGCGCGGAGGCAGAGATGGAGGAGAAGGCGATCACGAAGGAGCTGGACCAGTGGATCGAGCAGCTGAATGAATGCAAACAGCTGTCAGAAAGTCAAGTTAAAACCCTCTGCGAAAAGGTATGTGCAGAAAACTGAGTAAAATCACGCTGTTTGAAGGCCACTACCTTGAATTTGATTTCCCCGTTAGCCGCGTTAGCGAACTGACAAGATGGCGGAATATTAAACAGACACCGCAGTCAAAAACAGCCGCTATTGAGCTTAATTTACTGATCAAACAAACACGCATCTGTTCATGAAACACCATTAAATCACGTGCTGAATGCTGAAGTCTTCTGTACTGTTTGTGATTTCCGTACAGGAACTCTCCATAAATTACAGTTATTAACATAATATTGGTGTGGGAATGAGTCGTGGTTTTAAAATGGACATCATTCATTTCAGGTTTTAAATAAATCTGTTCTAAATACAGGCGATTGTCCCCCGCTTACGGTTCGTGGTCGGAGCTCACTTACGCCATTAACGTGCCGCTTCTGGTTTTGAAGAAAAGCACTTTGGTCTATGCATTGCCTGCTATATTTATCACTTATGCAGCGTAGCCATTTTCACTGGACTGTAAAGCACATATCATAAGATTGGTGCGGATACGGCTGACTTGGAGCAATGTTCAGATTTGCTGGCAAACTACAATTCCTGTTTAATTCCTGCAATTTACTGAAATTATTAAAAAAATATATACTGTCCATGTAGTAATAAAGTGTTTATTGTTGAAAGGATGAGTACTCACATTACATACGAACCGTCCTCTGGCCAACAGTCAAGATACTCCAGTATGATCGGCATCATATTGGGAGCATTATTAATCTAAAGTCAGATTTGAGTTTTTCACAGAGCCAATTCTGTGAAAGGCGCTGAAGAAAGACAACACGTGAGAAACCGTCACCCACATCATTGGAGATCGTCGTTGGGCCAGTGGGTGCTCTTTACAACTATGCCAAATTTTGGACCACGAAAGTCTGTAGGACTTGAAAACCTGTAGCATCTAACTTAATGTGATGATGAAGTATGCATATGTAAATGTCTATTTTAACATCGCTAGCCAGCTAAAAAGCTTGAAAAGTGCTTGAATTTGACTTTGTTCAGATGACATCTGTCATGTAATTATTTTTGGATATTCACTGGGATATGGAAATCAGAATAACAGCACTAAAATAAAACACACTCTCTTTGAGTAGCCTGATGTTTATCTGCTCTGTTTTCAAAATGACTGTCTTTGTGAAAAGCCATTTTGGTGTAAACAAACTTGTCACAACAATACAGTTTCTTTCAATCTCTTTACTAATGCAATACATTACTTTGATAATACTGTATACCATGATAAAATCCACAGTGATTGTATGTTATTGTTTGCTTGAATGACAAGCACAGTTTTCACAGGCTTTCTTTCCTTTGCAAACAGCTGCTGCGTCCCAACTCGCCTACTTGTACTAAATACCCCAAATGTATGTACTGCTTTTATGGAAAACTATGTTTTAGTATTTTAGGATGTAGCAAAAGTGTGCAAGTACTGAAGTTGCGTAGACAACATTCTGATCATTAACAATTACAGACAGCAAAATACAACTCCTACTTGGAATTACACTTTTTTTTTTTTTAAGCATTTGTAGCCTACTGGTTGGAGAGTAGGCCGGCAGGTAGCAACTGAGGTGCCCTTGAGCAAGGCACCTAACTCCTGGTGCTACAATGCTGCCCACTGCTCTGGGCGTGCGTGCATGTGTGTGTTAAGACCATTTGTGATTGTTAACAGCTCTGTGTTTGATTGTCTTCCAGGCAAAAGAAATCCTGACCAAGGAGTCCAATGTTCAGGAGGTAAGATGTCCTGTCACAGTCTGTGGAGATGTGCACGGCCAGTTTCATGATCTCATGGAGCTCTTCAGAATTGGAGGGAAGTCACCAGACACAAACTACCTGTTCATGGGAGATTATGTTGACAGAGGCTATTATTCTGTGGAAACCGTCACACTGCTTGTTGCTCTAAAGGCAAGTTCCCTATATAGTTCCCATATAATCATTGTAATCTTTGACCTCAACATCTTTTGGTCCTGGAATATTAGAAAAACATAGAAAGGACCCCACACCTCATCATAACTTTAAAAAAACCTGTTATAAGGGTATATGCTCCTGATACTTAGAGGATTGGTGCGCTATAGAATGAAAATTCTCTGATTTACACACCCTCATGCCATCCTAGTGTTTATGACTTTCTTCAGACAAACCATTACATTAAATATTTTGGTTTACCTGCATTTCACAGACATTTTTGTTCTTGAGATATTAAACACTTCAGTTAAAAACATTTACTATTAGAAAGACAGCAGGCAGTTACACAATACTATATCTTTGCCTACTGATTTTTAAGATACTGTAATTGGATTTACAGCTGTGTATAAATATTGATTGTGTTTCAACTGTAGGTAAGGTATCGTGAACGCATCACAATTCTTCGAGGGAATCATGAAAGCAGACAGATTACACAAGTGTATGGCTTTTATGATGAGTGCCTACGGAAATATGGAAATGCAAATGTTTGGAAGTACTTCACAGATCTCTTTGATTACCTTCCCCTAACTGCCTTGGTAGATGGTCAGGTACGTTCATTTTCCTGGGGTCTCTCTGCTAGCTTAAAGCTGATATTTTGATGTTAAAATACTATTAAAATTAACTCCTGTGGTAAAAATGACACAGTCAACAGAAAAAAGGGTTTGTCCTTGTCTGCTTTGCAGATCTTCTGTCTTCATGGAGGATTGTCACCATCCATAGACACGCTTGATCACATAAGAGCTTTGGATCGTTTACAGGAAGTTCCTCATGAGGTGTTGAACATCTGTCCCATTATACCTATTCTTCGTTTTAGCAGCAGATTTGATTGAAAATCCAAATAATGTTTCTGGTTCTTTTCTCAGGGGCCCATGTGTGATTTGTTGTGGTCAGACCCAGATGATCGTGGAGGTTGGGGTATTTCTCCTCGAGGTGCAGGCTACACATTTGGGCAGGATATATCTGAGACTTTTAACCATGCAAATGGCCTGACGCTGGTCTCTAGAGCTCACCAGCTAGTAATGGAGGTGAGCTGACTGCAGAGATCTGGATGTTAGCATTTATCCAATGCTATGTTCACACCACAATTCATTGTGGTCTAAATAAGATCTCACTTTAATTGTCTCGCCTCATGAGTAAAGTCACATTGAATTTCCTCTTCTGATCTAGCCTCGCAATGTAAATAAAAGCACGAACTCCCTCAGTCTTTATTTAAAACTCATTCATTGTTTGTTTCCAGGGTTATAACTGGTGTCATGATCGTAATGTGGTAACAATTTTTAGCGCCCCCAACTATTGTTACCGGTGTGGAAATCAGGCAGCCATCATGGAGCTAGACGACACTCTCAAGTACTCCTTGTAAGTATATTGATGCTGCCCACATTTCGACAGTTCTACATCCATAACATAGATGTGACCTGACCTGGTATTTGTGATTTTAGCCTGCAGTTTGACCCCGCCCCTCGCAGAGGAGAGCCACACGTTACCCGCCGTACTCCCGACTACTTTCTGTGAACGTCTCTCTGCACAATATTGCCATTAGATTATGATCTTTATTCAGTTTAATAAGATGAGAAGAAATGGCAAAAGTGTAAAAAGATGCTGTTCTAATTTGTAATTCAAGTTAAAATTGATCCAGTGAAAAATATCTGTGGACCATAAGGTGTGTGTGCCATAACCAATCAGATCCAGAGTCTTTATCTGACATCATGACCATGAGACATCAACCTGAATACTTACTTTCCTCCAGTCTTTAGATGAATGCGTTCAACAAGCTGAGAAACCCTTCTGCTCTATTTGTCTTTTAAGTTTGTTTGCACTTTTTTCAGCAAAATGAAAGCTAACACAATCCGATATCTACCAATATGTTTTTCTGGGTTTTTTTTCATGTGTAATGGGTGGAATGAGGTAAGATGCTTTTTTTTTTTATATCCCAAACTCCAGTATTTGGAAGATCATCTTTCCTACAGTGACAAACCTGTTAAACCCAACTTGCATGTCACTGTCTGCCACATGTGACATGTCATAGGAATGCTGTTTTATCTTATGTTTCAGTTTGTTAAAGGGGTACCAGTTCAAAATAAAGATGGATTCTTCTGCTGTGTACTGCCTGAATCTTTTTGTCTAATGGAATTTTAATGATGTTTATCAGATTTTTTTTAGTGTCTCGCATGCTCACAAACAATAAAAATGTGAAGTAAAAATAAGCTCTAGGCCCATGTTGGTGTGAAGGTTAAGTTTGTCGCAGTAGGAGTACGACTGATTTAAATTTTTCATTAACATCAGATGTTCGTTTCCACAGTTTGGTATGATTCTTTATATGCGGTCAAGCCAGCTGTTGTTTAAAAATACACATTCAAGCCAGTTTGCTGCGAAAAAGCAGCTGTACAAAACTTTATGAAGTGCTGTATAAATAAAATAAAATTAAACTGATCACTCTGAGCTCCAGAGATCCTGTGTGGACATGGGAGAGAGTTCCAAAAGGACAGCCATCACTGCAGCACTTCACCAGTCTGGCCTTTATAGTGGCTTGACAGAAGCCTCAGTGCAAACGCATGAAAGTCTGCCTGGAGTTTGAAAAAAAAGTACCTGAAGGACTCTCAGGCTGTGATCAAGATTCTCTGATCTGAAATCGGTTACACCCCTGTCAGACCCTGTCTTGATTTGTTTCGTGTATGCCCATATTTGGACTTCCTGTTCCCGTTAACTGTCATTAGTATCACCTGTGTGTCATTAGTCTTGTGTTTTATAAGTTGGTTCTTGTTCAGTTGGTGGTGGTCTGGTATTAATGTTACATTTGTTCGCCTGTCCATGCCTGATTTCCCTGTCCTGTGGATTATATCTAGTAAAATACCTTTTGATTTGATCCTACGTTGTTTCCATTTGATCCATCCTTCTTGACGCCCATCGTAACAAAACCAAGATTGAGCTGTCTGGCCTCAGTTCTACACATTGCAACATTTCATTTCACTTTGTCATTATGGGGTTATGCATGTAGATTAATAAAAATGTAATACATTTAAATTGTCATGTTGCCTGATACTACAAAATTGAAAAGTGAAGGAGGTCTGAATACTTTCTCATTGCGCTGTATATGTTCTACATTATAAATAGGCTACAGTAGAATCTTTGAATGAAAGTTGTACAAATGTTTCCTTTTATCACCAAGACCTACAATAATACTAAGATAAATTAGTAGCCTAATTAATTTGCTACAAATATTAGAGGAGCTGGCTTGCATCCATTCATTCAGGCCGAGAGAAGGATTCAGCCGATGGGCAGTCCAGCACTGTGCCATAAGGGACAAAATGTCTCATTCCCTCCATCAAGGAAAAGGGGTTACCGTTGAAACAGAGACCTTTTTTTCTTTCCTTTTCTGGCAGTCACTTGATGTGTCGATGATGACACCAGGGGTCACTATACAAAATGCTCCAGCTGGACTGTGTCATGAGGTACTGTAGAGTGGACACAGAGAAGTTACTGTGTGCCTGGCAGCAAGCCCTCTCAGACATGGTAAACTTCTACCACACCAGATAAGGCATACCCACTCCCCTCACTTACGGACAAGTGGGAAAGCACTCATTTGAGGTATTCAATGTTCCCTTAAACATAACCAGATACCTAAAAATAAAAAAGGCACTGGGTAGCATCCTTTCCTCTGCTGAGAGGAAAACACTATGGAAACCACATTCTAGCTTTATCAGGATTACCAGGGGAAGCACTCACAGGCGGAACTCTTGTGAGGCACCCATCGAAGGAGAAGGCAACAAGCAATGGAGTGTAGGCAGAAAATATCTTTGCACTGTTTAGTTTCACTTGTCTGTAAATCCAATGTCTTCCCCTTGGCAAAGTACTCATACATGATTAATGACTGGAAATCCAGGCATGAGGGCATCGAGCCTAGCACAGAGACTCACTTGAGCCAGAGCCTAGGACAATGCCCTACATTTACTGCATTGTGCTAGGACACCCCGAGGGCAAGAAAAATTCTGGCATTTGTAATTCAAGTAATTTCAATTATCAGGTAAAATCTACAAACCAGTGGGCTACCTCTGTTTGAAGATGGTCTTACCCTTGACTAGACAAAGATCTGTTCAGAGTATCTAAGGCTGTCTGTATGGCCCAAATATATGCATACTGCACACACTGGACACAGCATGGACAGGTGTGTTATCCTGAAGGGGAGTGGTGGGAATTTTAGGCATGTAGCTAAAGGTCTCATGTTTTCTTAAGAATAATCCAGCCAGAATTCCAATTAGCCACTGATGACAGAGAGTGCTTGTAGGTCCCTGATCCTCTTGATGGAAGTGCGCACCACAAGGAGAGCCATCTTGAGCATCAGAGCTCTCCCAGGGGCTCAAATGGGGCTCTCGGCAGGCCTTTAAGGACCACAGGACAAGCAAGCCAACAGGGCAACAGAAGCAAGGAACCAAAACTCCAGGGATGTGTAAATGAAGGAAAAGCTTGTGAGAATCCAGGCTTAACCAGGAGGGCCAGTTCTCCTCTGACATGTCTAACCTTTTCTGGTTAAAAATAAAAATGTTATTAATGATTTACAAAATTATTAATATTGATGTAAATATGTTGGTCAAATTTCATGGCAAATGTCAGACAGCTAGGGAATGTTTCAACAGTAATGGCTGTAGGGGCATAACATTACTGACTGCAGGTCTAACTGTTGCAGCTGTTACAAGACTGTTTGGACTCAGCTTCAACTTGTCTCCATTTCAGGCAAATCATCTAGGTTCAAGAGGAGCAACTCACTTTCCAATGATGTGACAGACAGCTTTCACGCTCTGATGACACTCCAAAGACCTTTCATGGCTGTCAGAGAGAGAAATAATGTCGCCACATCCAGTAGTACAGGGGAAAACAGCCATCTTTAAAAATTGCCTTCAGCAAATGTGGCTCTGCTTGCCAAAGATTCAAGGGGTCGAGGTCGCACAGGAACGAGGCAAATGACTGTGGGTTGATCAGATCAGTTGTCATCTGACCGCTCAGAAGAACAAGTCTGACTGAGTGGTGCATGCCATCTCCCTTTTATACCCGGATATCCAGGGCGGAGACTGGCAAATTCCACTCCTCAATTTTCATTGGCTTTTTATATAAAGAGCAGAGGTGACTGGGGCTACCAACAGCTACACTGACAATGTCACAGTGAGGACAGAAAGGGAACTCTCAGATATGTTTACATTGTTTAGTAAAGTGATTCCCTCTCCTATTAGAAAATATATAATAAACACGATATGTAACATCATAATTCAAGTTTATTTATAGAGCACTTTTCACAATAGTACATTGTTGCAAAGCAGCTGTACAAATGGCAGTGAAAACCTCCAGGGATATTTACAGATTTGAACATGTAAAATGAAATATGCAAATATATGAAGTATATGAAATATGCAAGTATATGAGAATTATAGAAGTACTAGACAGTATTAATACAGTATTTTGTGAAATTACCTAAACTAATGTCAGCAGACTCCCCGCAAGCAAGCCAACAGGGCGACAGTGGCAAGGAACCAAAACTCCAGAGATTGATAAGTGGAGAAAAAGAACCTTGTGAGAACCCGGACTTGACAGGAAGGGCCAGTTCTCCTCTGGCATGCTAAAGCTGCAGTCAGTGGCTATGACTATGACTGATTAAAAGGCAATGCGTTACATTAAAGACTTACATATAGATGTTAGTATGGGACTGACTTGGTGATAGTTTGGAGTAAGCGATAAAAAGAATTAACGGGAATGAGACCATGATGATGGAATAAAACAGAATTAACAGGAAAATTACTTTGAACTTTGGTGATAAAAGTGTAAGGTTCCTGATAGCAGCTCTAGCAACAATCTGCTGTTACAAGGTGGAATGTAGGCTGGTGATAGAGATTAAATTACGAGAGTATAAATATGATTAATTTGATACCAGGCAGATGATCAATGAAAAAGTACATAGAAGACCAATGCTTTAATCTTTTTTCCTTTTTGAAAGGACCCTGCTGAGGCTGCAGATGTTTTGTCTTGTGGGATGATCACACCGGTGTGGGACAACTTCATGGAGGGCCTAGGTCTCTTGATGGTCCACCAAGAGCTGGATCCACTTAGAGGCAGGCTAATCTAAAACTTCCCCAGGAGGGAGCCCCAACAGAATAACAGAGAATAATTAGCGTTGCTGCTGTTCATAATATTTCAAGCATAAAACAACTGTTCTATAGGTAGAAATAGAAATGCGAGGTGTTCTGATATATTAAGAAAATGCAAGACTAAAGAGGTGTGTTTTTAGTCTAGATTTAAACTGCAAGAGTGTGTCTGAGCCCTGAACAGCATCCGGAAGACTATTCCACAAATTTGGAGCTCAATATGAAAAAGCTCTGCTGCCTTTCGTGGACTTACTGATTCTAGGAACAACCAGAAGTCCGGAGTTTTGAGACCGTAGAGCACGAGAGGGATTGTGGCGAGAAAGAAGATCTGAGAGGTACTTGGGGGCTATTCCATTTAAGGCTTTATATGTAAGCAATAATATCTTATACGTAATATGAAATTTGACAGGCAACCAATGTAAAGATGACAGAATAGGGGTTATGTAATTGTTTTTTTGACCTAGTAAGAACTCTTGCTGCAGCGTTTTGTACTAATTGTAGCTGGTTTATTAGTGAGGCAGGGCAACCGCCTAAAAGTGCGTTACAGTACTCCAGTCTGGAGGTCATAAAAGCATGAACGAGCTTTTTTACAGAGCTTAGAGATATTTCTTAGGTGGAAGAAGGCAGTTTTCGTAATAAATGCCACATGATTTTCAAATGACAAATTACTATCAAGTATGACGCCCAGGTTTTTAACAGAATTAGATGTGATTCAGGTAGCAACTAAAGTGCCCTTGAGCAAGACACCTAAACCCTGATTGCTCCCCTGGCGCTGCTGTGATAGCTGCCCACTGCTCCGGGTGTGTGTGTGTGTTCATGACTTGCAGTGTGTTTTCACTCCTCACCAGTGATGGGTTAAATGCAGAGGTCACATTTCGGGTATGGGTTACCATATCTGACAAAAACATACTTACTTTCATGTTCACTGTGATCAGAAAATTCTGGCCAGTTGATAATACCCAGAATTTCAAAATCAAGCAAGGGTGGTAGATCCTTTTCATATTTGGTATCCAAACTCTGGAACAGTTTTCCCAGTGTTGTCCGTTGCCCAGTGTTGAGGCAGAAGCACTATGTCAGTTTAAATGTAGATTGAAGACCGACCTCCTTAATCTAGCCTACAAATAGTCCTATGGATTTACCATTCAAATCCCTTAGGGGGTTGTTAGGCTAAATTAATTAGGTAAACCTGGAAAGGGGACACTTCCCATGAGAACAGATGTGCTGGCCCCACATTAAGTCTGTCTGTCTTTTATTTCTCCAAGGTCCTGTAGTCAGTTGGATCCGGACTTAATAAAGACTAGATGGTGGGGAGATAGGATAGGATGACCCTGAGACAGATCAGTGGGAATATACCTAGTTAAATTCTATATTTTTGCTCCATGCCTAGTCACAGCAGTGTGATGTTATAGTTGCAATTAGTACATTATGCCTCTGTCATCACCTTTGTTTGTAACATTCCTCAGTGCTTGACATCTTACAGTTTAAAATCAATATATAACTATAAATCACTATTATCAGCTCTGTTTACATCCAAGAAAGTTACAAATTCCAGCTTTAACATGCCAGAGGAGAACTAGCCCTCCCAGTTAAGCATGGTTGCTTTTTTCTTTATCTATACATCATTGAAGTTTATGTTCCTTGCCTTGCCCTGTTGGCTTGCTTACTGGGAGACTGCCGACAATTAACATTTAACTTAGATTAGGTTTTGTAAATTGTTAATATTGCTTCTAGTGAAATGATATAATTACAATCCTAAAGCCTCTACTGTTTTATTTCTTTGTCCACAATTCTACAATTGTGTGTATTTTATGGTATTATTGCAAATCCCTTAAATTCCTGTCCCATAAGATTTTTCACCTCCGAAGATGTGTCACCTCCATGTGAGCTGGAACGGCACATATTGCCTAATATGATACCTATCATGTTAACTAAACTAAACTAAATGTTGTATAGTCTCAGATGTACATATTGTATTAGTTGACAGTCCGAATACATTACCCTCCCATAGACCACTGAGAAAGGTACGAGCTTTCACGTGTAATGAAAGGTATTTGACAGGTAGTTTTTACTGGTTCAGTCAACACTTTATTCATAAACCAACAACCAATCTAATATCCATAGTTAGGTATATTAATATACATCTTGCACATACTATTTGCAATAATATCATGTAATATGTGGAACATGCTTGATAATTTTTCTGTTTAATTTTTTATATATCTCAGTGTTGTGTAAAGCTGCTTTGAAGCAATGCAACATTGTTAAAAGCACTATATAAATAACATTGAATCCCATACATGACCCTACATATACCATACATATTAATCTACTGTTTAATTCTATGTATCTGTGCATAAATTATGTTTAAATTTAGAAAAAATAGAAATGACAAGGCCTAGAAAATGACAAGGACCTGGACAACGAAATGTGTTTTATGTTAAAGTCTAATTTTTCTAATATTATACAAGGCAAATCTGCTTGAGCGTGTTGTTCTGGTGTGATCGGAGAATGTTAGCTGATCATAAAAAGCAACACCAAGGTTTTTGGCTGTCCTTGTTGGTGATATTTGTGGAACCAAGCTGGACTGTGAAGGCAGAAGGGTGACCTGGAAAGACAAGAAGTTTGGTCTTGGCTAGGTTAAGTTGTAGGTGGTGTCTTCCAGACAGGCTGATATGTGTGCAGTTACCGTGAGATCATCAGGGTGAAAGAAAAAAAGATCTGGGTGTCATCAGCACAGCTGTGGTATTAAAAACCATGAGATTGTATGATAGGACCCAGTGAGGTTGTGTAAATGGAGACTGATCCTTGAGGGACCCCAGTGACCATGTGATGTGGTTTGAATAGCTCACCTCTCCATGACACCCTAAAGGATCTACCAGAGAGGTAGGACCAAAATCACTGAAGTGCAGTTCCTTGGATCCCCAGTGAGGACAGAGTGTTGAGAAGGACCTGGTGATTGACTGCGTCGAAAACTGCAGACAGATCTAGTAGCATTAGTATGGAGGATTTGGACTCTACCTTTGCTGTCCTTAAGGCTTTGGTGACAGACAGCAGCATGGTCTCATTGCAGTGGTTGCTCTTGAAGCCTGACTGCATGTCATCAAGCCGGCATGCAGTCTACATAAAAAATACATTTAAAAAAAAAACTTAAATCTGTAAATCTCAATAAGGTTTTAGCCTAAAACTGCAATATTACCATGTTTATGTCAGGACCTCGGTCTGACCAACCCAGGTTTTGTTGTCTGTGTCTGTTGTCCTTGTGTTTGTTTGAGCACATGGCTTTGTTTTGACAGCTTGCCATGTG